>JAHFWG010001357.1:5248-20493 GCA_020233015.1 Callinectes sapidus | reverse complement strand
TCACTGAACGTTTGTGTGTGTGTGTGTGTGTGTGTGTGTGTGTGTGTGTGTGTGTGTGTGTGTGTGTGTGTGTGTGTGTGTGTGTGTGCCGGTCTTTGCATTGCCTCCTATCTACTGCATGAATAAGAACTAAATATAGGTGATGATACTTGTGGTGGAAAACCCCATCTGTATGTAGAGTCATTAATACAATACCTTGCAATTTAACCCCCTCCTTACCCCCACACACACACACACATTACATCAAGGCCCCGCAAAAACAACACAAAAAGAAGCAAGCAAGCAAACAAACAAACAGTGAAACGATACCATCAGGGCTCAGCAAAGATAGCAAAGTAACCCGACTCTCTCTTTATCTCTTTTCCCGCTCAATGATGGTAAACGAATCTTAAACGGCAACCATGTGGTGAGGAATCGCGACCTCTACCACTCCTCTCCTGTAAGAACCTCTCTTCTTCCACCCCAAAATGCCGCAGCGCTGAGTGGTGAGCGAATATTCACTTCGATAACATAATAAGGATTGGTACTTTTTAGATGTGGTTTTCTCTCATAAGGATTACTTTCAGAGGTTACAGTGATTGATATTCGAGTTCTCATGGGTACTTCTTCCTATAATAATACACTTTCACTACTATTCAATTATTAGTACAGGATTATTGTTCAACTTTTATTGGATTCATAAAAAAAAGTTCTGTAACTTTCGCTACAGGCTGTTAAAATTGTGTAGGTAAGGCAGTGAAACACTTGAAAGATACGATTCCAGGTTTTGCAGGGCGTGGTGGGAATGATGAATGGGCCACTTTTACTGCGACTACAGCGCTTTCCTAGCACATGTTAATAAAGATAAATCTGACAGTGAATAGAAATATACTTTAACAGAGGCATGATATGGTGGCATTTAGTCTTAGTGTAAATGTGTGCTAACCACAACACTTGTCTTTCGCATTCCACCACCTGTGTTGGTGAGTGAAGGTAATGACTGTCTTCCATATGTGTGATCGTGTTTACGGAGAAAGTACTGCAGTGTTCCGTATGCTGAGACGATTAATAAGTTCGAGAGCAGCCATGTGTTGGATACTGATGGCAAATCACCACGAGCCTGCCAGGTGGTCAGGCTGTGGCGCAACTCTTAGGCATGTAATTCGAGTAGACACCTGTGTGTGTGTGTGTGTGTGTGTATGTGTGTGTGTGTGTGTGTGTGTGTGTGTGTGTGTGTGTGTGTGTGTGTGTGTGTGTGTAGGCGTGTTGTCTAACTCTGCTACATGGCTGCATAGTAATCAAGGCCTCGGTACAAGCAGTCAAGTGGCCCTGAAGTGTGCATGCTAGAGGAAGCCTATCTGTTAGTGTGCTGCATGAGGCTGGCAACATGATACAACTTTACTGCTCCCTTGTTTTGTATCTTGGCCCAGAAGAGTCGTAAAAACATTTCACCTCTCCGCGGTACTGGTGGCATGCTAAATAAATCCTAATTACCTCTAGATCTCCGCAATTGACATAATTTCTTCTAGAACATAACATGACAATAAGAGGCGCCCTGAACTCAGGAGATGTCGAGACTGGCGGGTCAGGGTGAGACATGACGGAGGTGATTATTCAGGTGGGTGGCAGCTTCAAGTCACACCTGTGTGGGCCATCAGTGTACTCTTACAATCACACATTGGGGGGGATACAGCATGAGAGAGAATGATAATATATGTCGGTAGTCAGACATCATTATGCTGTATAATTATGTCCCCCTTTTTACAACAAAGTTATAGATCTATTTCAACAAAAACCAATGTGCATATCAGAAAGGATATAGGTAATGAGAGATATTCCTTATTAAAGAAACAATGGGCTCAAACTTGTAAATGTTAGATTTAAAAAGATATAGGAAAGAATTGGTCCTCAAATAGCTTATAGATGAATGGACTCAGTGGTCAGATTACTAGTGCTGAGTCATAAGGAAACTTTAATAAAGATTGGACTATTTCATGGATAGAATCGTTTAATGAAAATAGATAAATATGTTTCATACGTATAGGCATGATTGCTCTTTGCATCTTTCCCTATAAACTTAAATTTTGTTGTACCTTAATTAAGAAAAAATAGAAAGAAGAATCCATTAAGAAAGAGTGGGGAGATGGGAAAGTAGAGGAAAGCAGGAAGAAAAATTGAGAATATGAGAGTGAAACTAAGACTAAAAGAAGGAAGGAAACGCACAGGGGGAGGGGAAGACGGTTAAGGAACAGGAACTACTTGTCCGTGTGTAGTAGTATCTTTGCATCACCAACCGCCGCCCATTACTACAGGGATCGAGCGGTAATGTGTAGCAGGCCGGCACCAACAATTAAGAGAACGTAAATTAAGCAACTCAGGAGAAACTTGGCCATTAGGCGGCTCTTGTTGTACCTTCCTATTGCGGCAATGGGGGTTCGTCGCGAGCCAGGGAGGGGCAACGAGTGGGGACAGGGAGGGGAGAGGGGGGGGAGGTGGGTGATGTCATGCTTTCAGTGGGTGTACTTTCAAGAAAATAGCTTCCGTCACTTCTGTAATCCCTTCAGGTCTTGGTGGTGAAAGATGAATGATTGTACTTGTTTGTTGTTTTGCTGTGTGCTATATTAACTAGCTATCTTTCACTCTCAAAAGAAATAAGACGCTAAAGACACACTTTATCGATTGATGTATACTTTTATATCAATATTGTTCTTTTATTGTTCATAATCTGATAATCTGTTATCCTAGAGGAAAATATCTAATTATAAAAAGGAATTTATTCCTCTTACAAATCAGAACCACAATGGAAAAAAAGTTAAAAGATTTATGATTTGAATGTTTCAAGCTGATAATAGAAACATGATTTTTCATTAAAGAAGTTTGTAAAAACCAAGAGGCGGGGAAACGATAGATAAAGGAAGCTGTCAGATGCTGCCTTTTTTCTGGGACATTTTGCGGAATGATGGTATAACTCATTGAGGTAACCGTACTTGCCGCAGCAAATGGTCCCGCAACCAACACAATGCTCGATTGCCAATTAGCGGATTATCACACATAGGCAGATTTTCGTAGTGTGGGTGGTTTTCGTGGTTTGGTGCTCATCTTCTGTGGTCTTGGTGACAAAACGCGTCATCTGGCTAGGCCGGGAGATGGTGATGTATGCGGCAGAAATCTGGGGCTGCGCTCTCGAATGTTTCAACTTCTGACCTCGGCAACTTTCAAGACCTATGTAAGTTAATGGGACTTACATGGGAAATTTCATGATTGTAGCAATATTTCTACAAGGCTACTATGGCCTCAGTGGAGAGCAACACACACGAGAACACGCTAATCATCTTTTTGTCATTTGAAACGACCGAGGGCTCGAAGCGTTTTAAAATACAAGTCTATGACAATGACACTGTGTGGAAGAAGTGGGTGACGAGGAGCTTGAAGATATTCATCCCATTGTTTGGCTCTCTTGGTCCTGTTCGAGGACTGATCTCAGTGGTCCTCTTTATCTATTTACTCTTTTGTTGCCCCTGGCCAATTCATTTCTAACATAAGAAGACCATGATTCACAGGTAGGCGTCATGTTAGCCACCACCAAGCATATTATTTTAGATGTCAGTAAATTTATATATTTTAATTTCAGTGTTGATATTATTCATTATTAGTAATTCTAGCTTTTGAGTTCACTGTTATACCTTTTCATTTTAAGATTATTTTACAAGTTCTCATCTATTTCCTCAATATTCTTATCTATCAATTTATTTTTACTAGTGATATTTTTTAGTACCTCCAAGTGAAATTAAAATACTACCACCTATATACTATCTTTATTGTCGCTATTATCATCGTACCATGTGGAGGAATCACTAACATAACTACAACATATACCTACTAGTAGTAAACAATATTTCACTACCGTCACAAAATCGCAATTGTAAGGAACAACTGATGGAAAGGAAAGGGGAAATGAGTAAAGACTTCCGGGTGTCTATGCAAAGCGGTGGTAAGCGAGGCGTCTTGCGGTGGCCTCCAGGAAAGGATTTTACGAGTAGTGACGAGCTGAGCTGAGGGTTTTATTAGTGTATCCCCGGAGGCTCTTCACACACACACACGCTGCATACCTTCCCTCTCCGCCCCGTCAATTACGTCACCTCCGCAGTATGAATGAGTTAATGTCTCGCCTCAGCGCTTCCCTTTTTGTTGTCTTGTTGATGTGATGACTCGCCTCCTTTGTGTGTATAGAGGGACAGAAATCAAGACACATCCCACCTACATGCACACACACACACACACACACACACGCACACACACACACACACACACACACACACACACACACACACACACACACAGGTTGCCTTTTCATGCCTGAGTGATCCCAAGTTAATATACTGAATCAAAGCACTAATATGAGAATTCAAGGAAATAGAGTCATTAAGATTCATGTTTTTAATTATATATATTTGTTTCCTACCTTACCATTACATCTGACAGCTCGTAACTTAGCGCTCTGAAATATGTTTGAGAAAAGCTGTAAAAGTAACGTGGAATTTTTTCATAAACGAGTCAATTGAAGAAAAAGAAACAAAGGAAGGAAGGAAGAAAGAAAGGAAGTAAAGTAAAACGGGAAGAATAAGGTAAATTACGAATAACTCTCTCTTAAAAAATCTTGCATAATTCTCTCGCAACACTCCCTGGCAGTAGACATTACTTCCTTTGCCTGACTCGTTCATGGCTCCTGTTGGGTTCTCCGTATCGACCCTCCGCCAGGCGCCAGTTCCCCTTAGCGAGGTGTGGCGGCACTGTCTACGTACACCTGTCAGTCGAGCAGCTAAGGCCTCTAGCAGCCCCGTGGGAACTGTGTACAGACGGTGTTATTGTTTACTTCGCCATTAGGTGTCGGGGAAGGGAGTGAGGGACGGTAGGGGATGGTGAGGGATGGGAAGGAAAAGGCAAGGGTGGGTGACACAATACCAGTACACCCATTCACTATAAAGAGCTTTCTCCGTTTTCCTTGTCACTCTCACTGGTTTCCTCTTCATTTCGCTCTTCCTGGGACGTGATACTTAACTTTTTTGTCGCCTCGTAACTCACACGTGTATCTCACAAAGGGAAATGACAATAGAGAACTTGAGTAAAATATCACAGTAGATAGATTTATGGATAAGTTTGATAGTTGGACTTGATAGATATGTGTGTAGTATTATGAGGAAACTGGCTTTTGTTGTTCCACTGGCTTCTGGAATGTGGCTTCTTCCAGATCAAATATTCTTATGCTGAAAATATATGGATTAATTGGTTTATTTAATTCCTTATGATTTTCCTCGTAGTTCCCTTCATTCTACATGTATTATCACCTTACTATAACAGTCTGCGCCATAATAGAAACGTTGCGGATGAGTAGCACTTTCTTTCATATTTAAAGGTTAAAAGAACACCTAAACGAACAGGTGGCTGCTAATTCATGTTGTATTCACTTTGAGCTTTTTCTTCATCATAAATACAGCTATATGAAGCGCCTTCATGTGTGGGAGAGGAGAGCAATGTTGACAAAACTCATTGATTGATAGGAATCGTGACACTGCAGAAAACAACATGTAAAGGTATTTCTGCTTCTTCTTTTGATAGATTAGTCATTGGAAATAAGTATAATTTTCAAAAAAAGGTGGAGTGGTATCGGGGATATACGAAGGAATGAATCACGGAAGGTTGGGAGTGTGGGGGCGCCGCCGCTTCCATCGTTGTCTTCTCCAACAGATCAAGTTTGGCGGCTGTATGTAGTAAGCCTTCTTCATATTTTATTCCAGTCTGATCAAGTAATGATAGAGCTGCCAGCTGATTCCGGAAGAAAGGAAAATAATTCCGCTTTAAACATAGGCATGGCGCCGATAATACATTCGTTAATTTCCACTTAGTGCGGGTCATGCCAGCGTGGTGTGCTGCTGTCCTGCTGGTGTGGACACAAGTACCCACCGCAAGACACAGATCCGAGTAATGCAACGTGCGGTGCGCCACTCAGGACCACCAGTCACTGGCCAACGCAGGCACACTCGTCCGGTAATTATGACTGGAAAGAGAAGCGCGCAGGACGACAGTGAAATTGCGGAAGTTGGTGATTAGCCTACTTATTATATTTGGTGTTGATGAAAGTAATGGCTAGACTTTCATGCATATTAGCAAAATAATTTTATTGGGAAATCTGAAGACTTGAATTGTCCTCATAAAATATATATATATATATATATATATATTTATATATATATATATAATTATTATATATCTATATATATATATAATAGACATATATATCTATAATATTCTATATATAATATCGATATAGTATATATATATATATAGATTATATATATACTATATATATATATATATATATGTATTTATGTATGTATGTGTGTATATCACACACACACACACACACACACACACACACACACACACACACACACACACACACACACACACACACACACATTTATTGCTACTTAGTGGCAGTAGTTTACAACTTTCCTAATCTTGTGCTTCCAGTTTGGCTTCCGATCTTTCTCTTGCTCTGAGGCTCATGTGAGGTGGTTCATGGCCACAAATAGACTTTTAATGGAAAGCAGACATTGCAAAGGCATACAATCATTATGAAGTGGTTATGGTAGTGAATGGAAGGCTACAGTGCTTTAGGAGATTTTGGCTAACTGAAGTTTAATTTTTTATGTAATTAATTATATCAATTAAGAAATCCTTAAAGGTGGAACCATAACGTCCTTCAAAATCCTTTCCTTATTATTGTCTTACTACATCAAGCCGCGCCTCAGCCACGCAAGAAGCCGAGGAGTTGTGGGATAGACGCTCAGGGAAAGAGAAAGTGCAGAGAGTAAATCCAGCGTATAGCTGTGAGTCCTGCGAGCGTGGAGGCTTTCGTGACTCACTTGCTCGCCCGCCCCCGCACGAGCCGCACACACACACACACTGCACCACACGCCGGGAACTGACAACCAACGCCCGTTACTGTGAAGTCCGCTCAGTCTAGAACTCTTATGTTTTGGATGAAATAGACAATGTTGAGAGGTTCGGTGCAGTGACAGCCATCCCTGGAAGCCTGTGTGTTACTCGGCACCATGAGGATCTTGCCGCTGGTGTTGCTAATCTGCCTGCTGGGCGTTGCTGCCGGCGTCAACTTCAATATCTTCAGATGGCCATCTTTTAATCGTAAGGGCAGAGGACAAAGTGGTGTGGGCTACGGTGGCAGTGGTAGCGGCCACAGGAGCGGAGGTGGAGGGTATGGGGGTGGCGGAGGTGGCGGCAAAAGGAAAGGCAATCCATTACGAAGTCTGCAAAGACTCAAGACCAAAGCTATCACAGGCCTCAGGAATCTCAAGGCTCCCATCATCGACGGCATCCGGAACCTGAAGAGTCAAGTATTTGAACTCAAAGGCAACTTCTTCAGGCAAGCCAAGAATCTCTTCAATAAAGGGAAGAGCAGCCAAGGCCAGTCCAGCTATTATCGCCAGCCAGCGACACATTACGGCGGCGGCGGCGGAGGTGGTAAAGGTGGAGGAGGCTACGGGAGTGGTGGAGGCGGTACCAGCTATGGCGGAGGAGGAGGAGGAGGTGGATTTAGCAGCCATGGAAGCAGTGGCGGTGGTTATAGTAGTCATGGTAGCAGCAGCTTTAGTAGCAGCGGGCATGGAGGTGGTGCTGGTGGTGGTGGCTACAGTAGTGGAGGTGGCAGTCATGGTGGTGGAGGAGCTAGTCATGGTGGTGGAGGAGGTGGTCACAGTGGAAGTAGTTATAGCAGTGGAGGTAGCAGTCACGGGGGAGGTAGTGGTGGAGGTGGACATGGTGGTAGCAGTTACAGCGGTGGTGGAGGCGGTGGACACAGCGGAGGTGGCCACGGTGGAAGTAATGGCCATGGTGGAGGCGGTCATGGTGGAGGTAGTGGCCATGGTGGAGGCGGTCATGGTGGAAGTAGTGGCCATGGTGGAGGTGGGCACGGTGGAGCGGGCGGCGGCGGGAACAACGGATACATTCAAGTGTCTCAGGTGTCTCCGCAATCCTCTCCCTCCTCCAACTATGGTGCGCCTCCCACCTCCTCCTCAGGGCAAGGATCTGCCTCCGCTCCAGCTTCGGGTTACGGAGCTCCTCCGGCTACAACGGGCTTCACTGGCTTCAGTTCGCTGCGACCCCCATCTTCCAGTTACTCAGCACCGTCATCACCAGCTGCTGGGACCAGCAGCTACAGCTCCACCGGGAGCGGCGCCAAGGGAACGACGGGAGTGCGGCAGGCTGCTTCCTCAGGTTTCAGGGCCACAGCAGCATCTACAGCAAATAACTTCGCGTCGGCCCCCGCCACTGGGTACCGCGCCCCGACCGGAACCAACACTGGAGTCAGGCCGTCTCAGACGAGCTCCTACAGTCACACGGGGTCAAGGGCAACAAGCTCAGGAGACAGCAGCTTCAGCACTCAAATCAATGCACCACTTTCAGCAGCCATGGCTATGGGTCATCTGCTGAATGAAGATGAGGTGGTGAAGGGACAGCCGGACACTGGAGCCTGGCGCCCTGTTCTTGGGACCCCCGGGGCAGCTCCACCCATCGATGTACGCACTCCGGTCTCCGTGGCTGCCACGACCAGGGGCTCCATAGGTCAAGCATCGGGCTCAACGGAGGAGCCACTTTTCATCGACTTGGGTGGAGTGGGAGACAGTACAGGTGGACCCAGCGGTGTGCAGGTCACAGATCCCGCAGTGGTTGTTGACGATGACACATACATTGTATCAGCCACCAGGGAATATGACGACGTTGTATTGGTGGACAAGGGAAATCCAGATGACGCTGCCAAGGCGCTATCCAAAGTAGTGGACGCCGCTCTGCTCATAGATGAAAAACCTGAAGACCACACACTACTCGTCAACGATGAAGCAAACGCGATCGACTCGCCCTTACTGATTGAGGACGAAGCCCGAAAGCGTTCCCTGAGTGGTGGTCGCCTCCAGGAACACCCGTCCTCCGTGGGACGGGCGGACAACTCACTGGGCAACGGACGCAGGTCTGGCAGACTGCAGTCTGGCCAAGAGTCCAACATGATGTTTTCTGGTTTGATGGAAGAGCTGCGCCTCAACACTCTCATGGCACTCATACGCAGGGCCAACCTGGAGGCCATGCTTACCACGGAAGGTAAGTGTGTGTGTGTGTGTGTGTGTGTGTGTATGTGTGTGTGTGTGTGTGTGTGTGTGTGTGTGTGTGTGTGTGTGTGTGTGTGTGTGTGTGTGTGTGCCCGCAAGCTCGTTCTTAAGAATAGCTTTCAAATTCAAGGACACACATGACCATGGTGTGTGCAAATTCATGTGTTAAGAAATGGAAGAAAGGAATCACATGCCAAGGTTTCCAAAGGACAAGGGAGACAAATGCAACAGGAAATTAAAAAAAAAGTGAAAATAATAGCAAGAGAAGGATACATTTTATCCTTTGACGTTAATAAGAACTGTGACAAATGCTATTTTGATAAAAAATACAGTGCATGATTTAACCGAGCAAAAATTAAACGGGAGACACTAAAAAGCTTTCTAGTATTAATTCATTCTTGGTTTTTATGACGCCCCTTAAAATCACACCCTAAACTCGCATAAGAACCTATGACAATTAAAACGTTAAGGTCATTAGAAGCAACGTCAGTGTGAATCCCTCTCTCATCGCTGCTCCTTTTCTCTCACGGAGCCAAGAAAATAGCATAGCTCCTCCCAGCACTAACCGCCACCAAATTGCACGTCAGATAATGCGTCAGGTGTGCGTGTGTGTGTGTGTGTGTGTGTGTGTGTGTGTGTGTGTAGGATAGCTTTTCCTCTTTATGAGCTGCACAACTGTTTCCTCCACGCTCGCTTTTGTTGCTTGCTTTGGTTGGCGGTCCTCCCGGCGTGGTCGTGACTCAAGCACATGTCGCACGTTCTGAAGGCAAGGTTGTGCGTGTGGTGGTCAAGGCAACATGCTGTGAAGAGGAAAGAAAGAAAACGAGACTGTTTGTGGCTATTATTATTGCTACTACTACTACTACTACTACTACTACTACTACTACTACTACTACTACTACTATAATTATTATTATTATAAGTAGTTGTAGTTGTAATTGTTGTAGTAGTAGTAGTAGTAGTAGATGTTGTAGCAACAGCAGCAGCAGCAGCAGCAGCAGCAATAAAAGTTGTAGTAGTAGTAGTAGTAGTAGTAGTAGTAGTAGTAGTAGTAGTAGTAGTAGTAGTAGTAGTACTAGTAATAGTAGTAGTGGTGGTGGTAATCTACTCCTCCCAGTCCAGTAAAGAACATGCTTCACATACGTATAGCATACAGAAAGCCACATGATCAACCATACCACCGCGCTCTCTCTCTCTCTCTCTCTCTCTCTCTCTCTCCTCCCATGGGCAGTGCTGGTGCCATCACACAGCACCAACAGCCACTGGCTAAACACTCCGGCATCCCAGTGTTGCATCCCGCGGCGGCTGGTATCAATTCGCTTTTATTCCCTGCGTTTCTTCGTCCAGCGGTGTAGTGATGTTTTCCTCCAGATTGAGTGAAGTGAGCGACAGAAAACGAGCACCAGGCATCCATCCATCCATCACCGCGCCAAGTGTTGTAATGTGTGACGCTGATGATTTGCCCGCCACCTGGTGAAGAGTTAAATTAATGTGGCCCCCCCCCCCTTTTTTTATCATCATATATATATTTTCAATTCATTTGGGCATCACCTGTGCTTAAAGTTATTTTCTATTGATATATTCTGTCTTATTACCATCACTTATTCATTGATTTATTTCACTTGTGAATATATTTACTTATTTATTTATTTCCATTTTATTCATTTATTTTTATGGATGATAGTTGCTCAGCCGTCTCTCTTTCTTCGTTCAAGTATAAATCTTTAGTTTTCTGGTACGATTTGATATATTGCAGACACTTATTAGCATGTAGAGAGAGAGAGAGAGAGAGAGAGAGAGAGAGAGAGAGAGAGAGAGAGAGAGAACGTAGTTTCCCTCACTTTAAAACTCGCTTTAATGACATAACTCTTTACACGCCTCACAAATCACTACTGAGTACATGGCTGAGCATTACCTGTTTATCTGTACAATTTTACACCGTCAAATTGAACGTTACAGCTTATAATTCGATCTGAAAGCTTCTCTGCGGCAGCCACCACCATCACCACCACCACCACAACTGTCACCAGCTGCCAGACGAAGGCTTGTGGCTCATGTGTAGCTAAACTGTTGTCAGGATTTTATTTTGCGTGACTTTATGGATGCACTCAGTGAAAACACACGCGCGCACACACACACACACACACACACACACACACACACACACACACACACACACACACACACACACAGAACGTTGTCAAAATAAGAGATGAAATAAGATAAAACAAAAACTAACAAAAGAAGTTAACAAAATATTAAAGAGAAAGTCACTAAATTTCCCATCATACACAACATTAAAAAGTAGAAAAAAAATTCACATACTTCGCATACCATAACCAATAAACCTCAATCAATTTTGTCAGAGAACTACATATATTTTTCATCTTAGAGCCAGAATGATCCACTGAACCCCAAATCAAGTATCAGTGAGGCACGATACACTAGGCGGCCCCGATAACTCCCACTTAAGTCTGAGGGAGAGAGAGGGAGGGAGAGGAAGACAGACGCACTCAGGACAGGAAGTAAGGGAATGAGGGGAACAGCTGTGCAAAGAGAGAGAGAGAGAGAGAGAGAGAGAGAGAGAGAGAGAGAGAGAGAGAGAGAGAGAGAGAGAGAGAGAGAGTTTTATATGAAAGGATAGATGGATTATATTACACAGGAGGTTACATTTGATGGGGAGGGAGAGGAGGAAGAGAGGGAAGAAGGGATGAAGCGTGGCAGTGGCGGGGTCGTGGTGGGGAGTGAGGGAGGTGCCGGGGCCGGGGCCGAAGCCGGGGCCGGGGCGAGGAAGCCGGGCTAACAATTATCGGAGGGCTAAATGTCAACAATGTACTTTTCTCACCAGCAGGTCTGTAATTCTGCGCGGGTTCTGAAAAGTGTTGCCCCTTTCTTCCTTACGCCACCGCTTTCCCTTTCTCCACGGCGCAGGGAAAGAAATTAAAGAAAGGGTTGTAATGGCACCACTGTCAAAAAACAAGTGAAGGCGGTCGGTGCTCTCACGATAGTCGCTTTCTGCACTCGGGGGGTTCACGGTTACATTTCTGAAAGGCATTGCATTACCTTCACTGTAGACTTGATCGTTGATTTGTATAATGGCTTACTCTTCACAAGGCCGTCACAGGTGATGGTATCCCTTTCCCATTACTGATAAAAAGCAGCCTTGATTTTAACGAGATATATTGAAACCAGTCAGATAAATAGTCTCATGTGGAAAGATAATGTTTAGCTTGGTGAACTGAAAAATAAAAAAATAAGTACGGTTCTGATCATGTCACTTGGCTGCAACTTTTGTCTCTTCCCTCATTCTTCGAGCAACGGAACTCCACATATCATTACATACTAATTTCTTTTCCCAAGGTTTCCACGAATGAATGCAAAACGTACACGCAAGGAAAACTTTCGTTTGGGAGAGTTTGTGTCATTGTTTTCTTTTCAACAAAGTAGGAGTTTTTAGGGAGGTACTTTTCACTTCTTCCTTCATCTGTCACCTTCATTTTGGAAATAAGTGTTGTGAAGGAAGTGGAGTTCACTGTTCTGGGTGTGACAAGGGAAAGTCCTTGAGGAAGATACCATTAACATCATTACTGGTAGAGAAGGAGGATTTGAGTCTTCTTCCTTTCCGCCCTCCTTCCTGCTCGCCACTCTCCCATCCTGTCGCGGCGTCAGCTGGAGTGGTTTTGCCTCCTTCACAACAAACAGTATGATCACTAACAGCCCCTTGATCCTGCCCATTGTTCTCGGTGCCCTTGTCTTCCCACATCACAGGCTTGGGAAAAGGGACCACAAGTGTGAAGAGATCTCTAATATTTGGATCTCTGCTCTGGAAAGTTTCATGGATTTCACTATCAGATAATACTGCGTTAGGTAATTCATGAGCAATGCATGATTCAACGAAGATTTGGCTTGATTACCAGCATAAAGATCACATTTTTTTTTCTCTTTTTTTACTGTCATTGCCGCCGTAACGTTCCGCCGTATAATTTGTTCTCACTTTTTTTCACGGATGAATCTTTGTTCTCGTGACGGCGCCTATAAAAACCTACTGATCCTCTAATTGGGCGGCGGGGAACCATTACCTGCGATAGGAGAGAGCATGGGGTCGTGTTGCGCCACGGGGAGAGGGAAGGGGTTCAGCCTGCCACTCCTCGGGGCGGGGCGGGGCGGGGCGGGGTGGGGCACGGGGCAGGAGGCGCGATGATCAGGAGTGGATGCGGCTGATCTTGTTTTCCGTTCGTCTCTTTTCATTTACTTGTTTATTTTTGTATCTTCGTAGTTGATACAGTGTTAAATCTTGCAGCTTTCCTATTTGAAGTGAAAATATATGATTAGATGTGCGTTCGTATGCTCTCTCTCTCTCTCTCTCTCTCTCTCTCTCTCTCTCTCTCTCTCTCTCTCTCTCTCTCTCTCTCTCTCTCTCTCTCTCTCTCTCTCTGTGTGTGTGTGTGTGTGTATGCGTGCGCGCGTCACACACAGTTTCTTACACAAAGACAATGTTTCCTTTGCGCTTCGTTTTTTTTTTCTTTCTTTTCTTTCATCATGCGTAGTTTTCGCGTTTCAACGCAGCAAGGTTGACACCATTGTCCCACAACAGTGTGGCGGGGTCACGGTGACGTGGATTGGGGAATGTAGAACTGTGAAAAGTGGGGAGAGTTGGCACAAGCTTCAGTAGTAGTAGGAGTATAGTAGTAGTAGTAGTAGTAGTAGTAGTAGTAGTAGTAGTAGTAGTAGTAGTAGTAGTAGTAGTAGTAGTAGTAAGAGGAAGAGGTTAAGGAGGAAGAGGAGGAGGAGGAGGAGGAAGAGGAGGAGGAGGAGGAGGAGGAGGAGGAGGAGGAGGAATGTATAACCGTAGGCAGGGGTAGTTAATTTTCCAAACTTGAGCAGGAACGCATCTAATGACTGATAATAATATACTTTTTGCTTCATTTTGCCCATCCCACCTACCCACCCACCCACCCACCCACACTTTTCACTTTCAACTAGTCTTATCAAAATATAGGCATTACATAAATCAACTAGCGAAAACCACAGCCCTACCTTTCAGTAATTACCTTCAATGACCAAACCATGAACTGAACTACTAAAACAATAAAGAAAGTAACAAAATATATATATATACCTTCTACGATAATGTCCCTCAATTAGAAAACAATAAAATAAAAGCATCAGTGTGGTTAAAAAAAGAGTGAAAAGTAACTCCTCTCTTAATGAAGCTCGTGAAGCGGACAGGTGTGTAGTAAAGGGTGAGGCGTGTTCTACTTGGAGTGGTGGGCGTTGATCCTAGCACAGTGTTAATTTGCCTCATCCACCTTTACAGTGCAGGTGCGCACTCACTGACTTTATTATTGTAGTAACTTTCCTTGTTGAGATTACGTTAGATAGAGAGATTAAGGGATAGATAGATATATAAATAGATAGACATACATTGATTCTAGCACAGTGTTCATTTGCTTCATCCACCTGTACAGCGAAGGGACGCACTCATTGACTTTATTATTGTAGAAACTTTCCTTGTTGAGGTTACGTTAGATAGATAGGTTAAGGGATAGATAGATATAACTACAACAAGAACAACAAAAACAACAACAACAACAATAGGAAGATATATAAAGATAGATAGATGAAGGGATGCATGTATGTACATGTATATTCACAGACAGACATACAAACAAACAGGTAGATTAATTGAATCACAAAAAGAAAAACCTACATACACAATGCAATATAGACAGGAACAAATAGAAAGATAAATCGATATAGATATAGATAAATAAATAAACAGATAGATAGATAAATAAATACATACATGTATACTGTAGATAGACAAGTACGCAGGTAGAAATAGAGAGATATACAGGTAAATAGGTAGATTGATGAATAGATAGGTAAGTAGGTAGGTAGGTAAGTGGGTGTGTATGTAGGTAATGAGTAACTGGGTTAAGGGATTCATATCTCACGAGACTTCCGAGAAAAGAAGATGAAGAGGAAAAAAAAAAGAAAAAAATGGTGCTCTACAGCTGTTGTATTTACCTCTTTTTCTCCTCTCTCTCATGAGTAATAACCACGCATCTTCCCATACCTGCT
>JAHFWG010001358.1:0-11389 GCA_020233015.1 Callinectes sapidus | reverse complement strand
AGGAGGTAGAGGAGGAGGAGGAGGAGGAGGAGGAGAATAAACATTTAAAACCAGTCACTAAACATTAACTTCTTTAAAATAAAACAAAATGCAAAAATAGCATCCCCTCTTTCCTTTTTTGTTTGTCCTTATTCCCTCTTTCTCTTTGTTCATTCCTTCGTTATCAAAGTTTCTTCTTATTCCCCTTTTATATCTGTTATTCATTACTGTCTTTACTAATGGTCTTTACTTATCTTATCTCCACCCTCCTATTTCTTCTTTCATCTGTTATCTTATTCATGTCCTGTCTCTATACATCACTACCTCCTCTTCATTCTCTTTCCTTTATTCTTTACTCTCATTACTAAACGCCTTTCACTCCTTACCTTTCCTCTTTTCCTCCTCTCTTCTCCTTTCCTTCTATTTCTCCTCTATTCATTTTCTTCTTAGTCTTCAATCTTATTCTTCAAACACCAATTTCTCCTCTTCCTTCTCTTCCCTTTACATCTCTTTTTCCTTCTATTTCTTCTCCTTTCATCCTCTATCTAGTTTTCTATCTTATTCCTCTTCATACACCACTTTCCCTCCTCTTCTTTCTCTCTCACCACCACCTGAAACAAAGATCTTCATTTCTAATAAGTGTAAAACAAGAAAGAAAATGTTCCCAGTACTTAGAAAAAGAGATGAAATAAAAGATTGTAATTTCTAACAAGTGTAGTACAATAAAAAAGATATCCCAGTGATTCTAGTGTCAAATAAATAAAGGTATGAATAATGGATGTTAGTTTATACATGTAATACCTTCTATCTCTCCCCCCCATAACACATTCACAAAAAAAGGACAGACGCAATAATGAAAAAAGTCTAAGAGAAAATAGTATCATTTATTTCCAAGCCTCCATCCACTTCTTCACTGCGCTCCCAGACAACAACACACACCGGGCACCCTGCAAGTCTTCTCTCTCTCTCTCTCCCTCTCTCCCTTTCTCTCCCCAAACACCAAATGAACACCGATATTGAGTTAGTACACTGTTGAAGCCTGACGGTGAGGGAAGCAACAATCACGGTAGTAGTGTAGCGTATGGCAGCTTAACTCACCCCCCATGACACCCACAGCTACACCATACACCATACATACACCATAGTACATAGGCTACGTGGTGGAGGGCCTGTGGTGTCAATAAAGTGGTGATGGCTTGCCTCGTATTCTATCAAACACTTCTGTCCTTCACCTTTACTATTTCAAAAGCTCTTTATTTAGATTCACACGGTTTTTTTTTAAGGTAGTTTTTATTTCTACAGTTCTATAGGCAGAGTGGCGAGGTTTCTACATGACTGACTGGAGAAACACTCTTGAAACCCATTCAAATTTTCCTTCAGGTGAGAGAGCAAAGTGTTATTGAATACGGATCTTTAACTTGGGATCTCCACGAAAAAAGTATATATTAGTGGAGAGTACAGCATCCCATACCTCCCATACACCTCCCATAGGCTTGGTGGATGGCCTTGGTAGTGTCAGCAAGGAGGTAAATAAGGTCCATATTGACAAACACTTCGCCGCTGCACCACCGCCACTATTTCCAAAGGCTCCTGAAGTGACACCAGTTTTCAAGGGTGTTTTACATGGTTTTCCCCAGTTTTAAGGGTGTTTTTAATGGTTCTCCCAGTTATAAGGGTGTTTTTAATGGTTCTCCAGTTTTAAATGGTGTTTTTAATGGTTCTAATGACAAATGGGCAAGGTTACTGTATAATTGACGGGAGAAACACCCTCAGAAACTAGGCTCGACATGTGACCTTGGAAAATAGTAGTTTTAATGGTTCTCCAGTGTTTAAAGGATGTTTTTTTATGGTTCTCCCAGTTTTAAAGGGTATTTTTAATGGTTCTAATGACAAATGAGCAAGGTTACTATATAATTGACGGGAGAAACACCCTCAGAAACTAGGCTTGGCATGTGGCCTTTGAAAATAGTCGTGGTGAGAGAGCGGAGTGTTTCACAATACGAACCAGTAAGTCTTCTGTTTTCCATTAATGAAGCAAGTATTTATTTACCAGAGTTTAGCAGGATAAAAGGTATCTCGAAAAATGACGGTAACTCCCAAGATGCAATAGTTAGTAGTGGACAGTTTAAATTGGATAGTGTTCGATGTCGCAGATCCTTAACATGAATTATTATTGGGGGGTTGGTCTGGAAATGGTGAAAGATTAGAACCTCACTCACACACACACACACACACGCACACAGGCACACACACATCGTATCTTCCTCATCATAATGTGACACAACCATATGGATTCCTTCCTTGGCTTCACTTCAATCAATAACAACCAGCAGAGTAAAGATTCTACATAATTTCAATTTTTTTTTCTTTTCTCGACTCTATTCTTTTCCTTTTATTCTCGATTCGATATTCTTTTCCTCTTTTATCTCATCGATTTCATTTTCTTTTCCTCATTGATTTAATATTCTCTTCTTGACTCAATATTCTTTTCTCTTTTTTCTCATCTATTCAACATTCTTTTCTTTTTACTCATTGATCTTATATTCTTTTCCTTTTTAATCTTTTCCCCTGAATTTCAAAGGTTTATCTGCCACTTCCACATGACCAAAAACACTTATAACACCTCTATTCACACACCTCACTTTTTTTGTAATACTTGTCCCCTCACTCCATAGAGCCAATAAAATACACAATAGCAATAATAATAATAATAACTCTCATAGTCTGAAGGATTAATAAAGGAAATTTCAAAGTAATCAATGCACATAACTCATCTTAATCAACTATTAATGAATGGCACACAATAATACCACAGTTCTCAATGTCCTTGAAGAAACACTCTTGAAAACTCCACTAATCATCGCTGTGGCCTTTGAAAATAGTCGTGGTGAGAGAGCAAAGAGTTTCTGAATACCACCCTTATTCTCTCACAGTCTATACAGTGTCATCTGCTTCCATGATTGTACGTAAACTGGCTCTGAACACAAGTCTACTTCCTAACAACCTAACAATCGTACAAGTATATTTTTCAAACCACCACCCATTCCAACTGACCTAAAGAAACCAGACTCAACGGTTCTCTATAATTAATCAAATACAGCGAATGCAATGGCTTCTAAATTCGTTAATGATATGCCAACTGTTCAGTTTTGCCAGTGGTTCCTTCCCCCACACACACTCTCTCACTCACTCACTCACTGCCGGCCTTAGCATGGAAAATATTCTTGGAAGCTCCGTCTTAATGTTACACTAGACTAATTACCTCTTGTTTTCCATGCTAAGCTACACAATACTCTCTCTCTCTCTCTCTCTCCTGGATACATTTTCAAAGACAAGGCTTATGTTGGGATAAAGACAACAGAGATGAAAGACAATAGAGGAAAACTTCAATTCAACAAAAGCAGGAGGAAAGGATCTCAAGTGACAAGAGTGCAGACAGACAGACAGACATTGCTTCACTAACACCAGTGCATAGTGAACGCCAATGAGAGAGAGACACAGCTTGACAGAACACACTGCATCGGATGTCGCATGATTGTCATTAAAAAGGAATCACACCCCCACCCCAACACCCCCCAATGCCCAATGAGAGCCGTGACGCGCCCTCTACAGACAGCTTCTACACCCTTCCTCACCTACACTACTTGTGCTGAGTTACCCTACACACACACGCACACACACACACACACACACGTGCACACACACACACACGTGCACACGACTACAAAAACTGTTGCTGTGGGACTATGAAAGGTATTCTCAAACACTTTCAGCACTGCACCACTACATTCAGAAGGCTCTCATTGAAGTGACATGGGGGTTTCCAAGGGTGTTTTTTGCATTTCTAGTGACAGATTGGCAACGTTTCTACATTATTAACATGGGAAAACGCTCTTGAAACCCTGCCATGTTGTCTCAGTGGCCTTTGAAAATAGTAAAGGTGAGAGAGAGCAGGGTTTTAGAATACAGGCCTTTGGTGCGGCCACTGGAACACCTACACCACCACAAACACTGGGTGGTGGTCAATGTATCTTGTTGGTGAGCTAACACTGGCTGACTCACACACAGCAGGTCTGGCCTCTGTGGGACTTAACAGCTAAACCAAAGGTGCTCTGACTTGGCTTCATAAAAGTGCAAAGGTACAAACTACAAGCAGGTTGCCAAAGGTGTGCAATGCAATACAGCTCCATACAATGCAGCAACTTCATGTTTCCTACACCAGAGTGTCAAGAAATTATCCAATAAAAAAAAAATTGAACTGAAGTGAACACCAGCATGGAAATTTTTCAACACACAACTGTACTACAAACGTCAGGTGTTGACTCTAGTAGACCTTCAGTGTAATATTATGTACCAAAAGACTTCAGCTAACAGTATTCAAAGATAGAAAAGGCAATCGCCCAAAGCACACATACACACGTGGGACCGGCGACACCAGCGCTGACTGACACACGCACACACACAGACACGGAGGAGAACCCTTCCCCTCACAACCCGCACGTCCACCACCAGCGTCGCTCCTCCCGGGGACGACACACCAGCAGGGGAAGCAGCATGGATGGGCCACAAAACCTCACTCACAACTAATGACGTGACAACAACGCACCGGGAAAAACACTCTTGGGATAACCTGCAGCACAACACTGAGCTGGCCAACGGAACACAAGCGATGCGAGAGAACGCCGTCGACAACACCGCCAACACCGCCGCCGCCGCCGCCGCCATTCTCACCGGCTGGCTCACTTCACAACACCCTCACAAGTACAAAAGTCTAAGAAGGAGACAATGCAGAGCTAGGGATGCCTTGGGTCACAGGTAGTGCATCCTCCCCTCCCCTCCCCGGCCTATCAGTGTGCTGGAGTACATAGTTTGGCTGTGCACTGCGGGTCTGTGTGAACACCAACACAGTATAAAGAGTACAACATTCACACCGTCATGCAGATAGAACACCTCTTGGATGCTGTACACCTAACACAGCCGCCTCTGTGAAGACTCGAGTCACATTAGGAGTGGCAGCAGCAGCAGCTCTTCTGGTCATTAATGGCTCCTGTCCACCAGCCAAGTGTTCATTACAGCCCTCATCAAACACTGCACTTCTCACAGGGATACATACAAGTCTCAGCCCAACAGCCAAGGCTCTCAACTGGAAGATTGTTTGCCAAATGTTTCAAAAAGGCAGGAAATGGCTGGACTGCTTGCTCAGAGGCACACAATAAAGACAGCGACAAACCATTAGATCCACATTAAAAGAAGAAAGAAACCCAGAATCCACACACACACACACACACACTCACACCACATACACATCCACTCTCAATTCTCTCCCCAGACACCTGCAAAACTCAGCCCAACAAACGGTAATACTGAATGCCGTTGTACTGAATCTGCACTTCACCGAGATGCATATGAAAGTCTGCCCAAACAAAGGGACGTCTCACTCAACACACAACAATGTCATCATCAACTAAACTCATTTTCTTTCATTTGGTGTATACAATTTGATGGCTTCACAAGGGAAAACATTGCCTGCCTTCTTTTCACTCCATGTGTTGCCTATTCTAACAACTCAAGACAAATGGTAATGGCTCTCAATGAATGACTATTTTCTGCAACTTTGACAAAATATACTCGTGGAGAAAGAATCATATACGTAACACCCACACGTTATTAAAGTCTCCACTCACTCACTCACTCACTCACATACACACACACACAAATGCAATATATACATAAATACAAGACGTATATATATATTAGGCAGAACTATAACAAATGCTTATGTGAAATAGTATTTGGTTCTCATAAACAGATAGTCTATAAATGGAAGATGAATAAGCTATGAAGTATGCAAAGAAAGATATAACTTGACAATATATTAAAATCCAAAATAAAACACTTCTGCACCTAAAAATAACACACCTCTTGGTCTCAGTCTTGGCCTCAACACCACCACAACACCATCACCCTCTGAGCAAGAAGACAGACACTTAGTAAAAATTTCCCCCATTCACCCACAGATTAGAATAAAAATTTCCCTTTCATCTCTCTGACCAAACAACACAACAATAAAGATTTCACTCACTCAGTCAAGATTTCCCCGTCATCTTTTTCACCACCTGACACATTACAGTAAACATTTCCCAATCATCTCCCCAACCAAAAGACACAACGATAAGTATTTCAGTCACCTTCTTCACCCGCCGCTCACAACACAAGATGGCGCGGCAGGCAACACTCAAGGACAATTACACATTTCCTCAACACTGCCAGGTTAAGCCAAGACACCCAGGGCTGCTGTGTGGGTCAGGGAGAGGTGCAGCGGGAGCAAGGAGGTGAGCAACACACTGGCGCTCTGTCTCTCCCTTGATATGTGATTGGTTAGGAACGCCACCACTTCCAAGGACAGCAACTAGCGAGAACCGGGAACAGCAGCCACAATGCAAGAAAAGTGTCCTTCCTTCCTGTCAGTGGGACGCCAGAAAGGGTCACCTCGAGTGGTGGTGGTGTTAGTTAGTACGAGTTAATTAGAAAAAACAACATTCATGACCGACAATGAGTGAACTAGCTAAGATATGATGCTTTTCACAGTAGATTTATTTACCTTTAGAGTAGTAGTACCTTAAAGAGCAAAGAATTTGGCAAGAAACTGTAATAATGTGCTGTGTATTCATGCTACACACACACAATGTTTTGATCTTGTTCTATTTACAGTTCCTCTTCTTCCCTTGGCAAGCACACATACACACACACACACACACACACACACACACACACACACCTGGACCGACACCGTAGCACCTGCCTGGACAGAGCAAATGTGACAGGGCGAACTAAGGGGTCTCCATCACACTTCACACACTCCTTAACGTCACAACACCCACGACAGCTTGCAGTCTGGAGAGGATTGACAGTTTGCTCAGCCCCCGGGGAACCAACACAAAGATGCACACACACGCTGGTGGGGGGAGTGCCTCAGTGTGGAGAGAGGAGCGGTGCGTCACTGAGGAACGGCAAACACGTAACAGAGCGGAGGGGCGTCGCTGGTATTTGTTCTGAGCCAAGCAACTGTGATGTTCGTGTTCCGCTTCACTGAAACACTGCACGTCTCGCGGTCCTAAAGCTAAACTTGGAGGAACCTTCTCCCTCACAAACACGTCAAGACTTCCACCGAAACGCACCCAACGACAAAAATAAACCAGCACGTCGCTCCCGTCAGTCACCTCAAACGCACGTAACATCACAAACCCCAAATCAGAGCGGTGACGAGGGAGCCCAACACACCACACGGGGGAAACGCAATAACTCTAAAGCACTTGGGGCAAAAAACTCCCTGCCGTCTCCCTTCCCACGACAAAGAAGGGAGCGGTGCAGGAACAAAATAAAATAAAAAACTATACACACTGTCTTCTCACACTATTTCCTTGGCTCCAGCGTGTCCCTGCAAACACCCACAGTCTGAACAGCGCCAATAGCAAGTGGTGGTGTCTGTCCTACGCTGGGAGAGGTGGGTTAGGGCAGCCAGCAAGGTGACAAGGACTAAACACTCATCAAGTTCCTGCTTCCTGAGTTTGCATGCCTGGAGGAGGAGAGCAGGGAGGGCGTACTGACACCCCCCCCCTCTCTCTCTCTCTCTGCCTCCTCCCTTATGTTCCTCACCCACACAGAGAAAGGAGCAATGCAGGAAAAATCAGAAAATAAACTATAGACAATGTTTTCTCACACTATTTCCTTGGCGTTGTATTGTGTTCATCTCGTGTCCCTCACCCACCCACCCACTGGCCAGGAGGAGGAGGAGGAGGAGGAGCCACATGGAGGGAAGGAGAACAGGTGGCCCTCAGCCCTCAGGGTCACGGTAGGAAGTCACTAGTAATACGGGAAAAACCAGCTGCCATCTACACACACACACACACCACCTGCCCAACCCTCACCTCTCTCTCTCACACACACACTAGTGAAGCTCCTATGCCCTTCTAGCTTGCATCCCAGTTCGGTTTGCCTCCTCCTCCTCCTCCTGCTGCTGCTGAGGGTGGTGGTGGTGGTGGTGCGCCTCCTCCTGGTGGTGGCGGCGGCGGCGGTCCAGGTTTTGGCGTCTCTGGCTGGCCTCTGATTCTGAGGGGGAGGCGCGGCTCAGACTGGCTCAGCTGACGCCCCTCGCCATGAGCGGACGGTCTGGGCGGCACCAGGGGCGGGCCGGGCCGAGGGACTTTGGTCAGGTTGGTGAGGCTGGTCGGCTTGGCTCTGACGGGCTGGTCTGGGTTCCCGGCCTTCCTCGGCAGCAGCGGCCCCACGGTCTTGGCTGCGGCGGCGGCGGCGGCGGCGGGGGGCTCCACTCTGTGTCAGGAGGTGAGGGTCTGCTGGTGCACCTTGGCTGACAAGAATGTGTGCAGGATGAACACAAACGGCTTAGGGTTGGTCTTCAGGTCCAGCTCCTGCAGTGCAATGGAACGGTGTATTAATCCAAGGTCAACACATTCACTCCCACACACAGCAAATATAGCAAAAACACAGTCAATTATATACAACAGCAGTGACTTGTTTATCTATACTTCATTGCTCCTAGTATTAGTGAGACATTCAATGCACTGAAGCCACAAAACACTACATACAACCTTTAAAACAAACTTTATTTCTATACAAACCATCACAAACACATACAAAAGGACATCAAGAAGTAGCACACATACACACACACACACAGACACACACACACACACACACACACACTCACTCACCACTTCCATATCCCCATCAAAGCGTAGCCAGATGAGTCTTGCGCCGTCGTCCGAGCTCATGACCAGCTTATGGAAGGCCTGGGACCACAACACCCTGCCCCGCCCACTGCCCGCCCCCTCGTGTGTCGCCAGCAGAGTGAAGCCTTCCTCGTGGTGCAGTACAAGCTTCGCCTCAACACCACGCCACTCACAGTCTACAGGAGAGAGAGAGAGGGTGTGTTGATTTTGCTGATGTGTGTAGATGTAGGTTTAAATAATAGGAAATGTAACTAGAAGGAAGGGAAATACATTGTTTTTCTTTATTTTATGTGCATGTTTTTGTGTGTGTGTGTGTAAGAGAGGAAAAGTGGCTAAGGGTTTAAAGTTTAGAACAAAAAAGGTCTTAAGAAAACAGGGAAAGAGAGAGAGAGAGAGAGAGAAACCTTCAAAAACAAGATAATAATCACACACACACAGAGAGAGTCACCTTAGAAAACAAGAAGATAATCAGAGAGAGAAACACCTTAGAAAACAAGATAATCAGAGAGAGAGAGAGAGAGAGAAATACCATACAAAAACAACCACCAAAAATCAGAAACACCCCTTCACCACACCACAACACCACACCACAACACCACCACATAACACTCACAGCACGCCACTTCCTTCTGCCTCTGCACTGCCATGTGAGCGCCGTGCACCAACACCTTCACCCAGGTGGCCAAGTCTCTGTGTGTGTCGTGCTGGAACACACTGGTGGACACGCCCTCCTGAGTGCCACACCTCATCGTCATTGTAATGGGTTCACTGCCGCCCAGGGAACCCTTCTGCGAGGAGTTCACAATCCTGATGAATAGAAGAGATAAATGAGAAAAGGATTGGGAGAGATACATGTTTGCGATCCTGATGAATAGAAGGAATGAATGGTAAAAGGGTTGAAGAGATAAGAGTTTACAATCGTGATAAATAGAAGGAATAAATGGGAAACTGAGAGGGTGAAATAGATAAGAAAAACAAAGAAAAGAAGAGAGGAAGACAAAAGTATGATAAGACAGAAGGATGAAGAGACAGAATACACAAAATAAAAACAAATAAATAAATAAATAGAAATACCAATAAATAAATAAATAAAAATTCACAGTAGCGACAAGAAGAATGACAGGAGGTGATAATAAAAATAAATAAATAAATAAATAAATAAATAGAAAATACCAATAAATAAATAAAAAATTCACAGTAGAGACAAGAAGAATGACAGGAGGTGACAGGAATAAAAATAAATAAATAAATAAATAGAAATACCAATAAATAAAAAAAAAAAAACACAATAGCGACAAGAAGAAGAGTGACAAGAGGTAACAGGAGGCGCCTCACCGAGTGGCCAGCAGCGGGTAGAAGACCAGAGGGTTGGCCCAGGCTTCCTTGGTCCACGGCACTTCCTGGAACAGTATCATGTCGTGGTCCGTCACTGCGCAGAACTGGGGCTCCCACTCGTCCTTACCCTGCAGAGGTGATTCACTCTTTATCCACCAATCAAAATTCATTACAAACACCCCAAAAAATAACCCCATACCATAAAATATAGATAAATAGTGCAGAATTGGGCTATTAATCTTCTGACCTCCATAGACCCTTAGTAATGTCAGTAAAGTTAGGTTAGGTTAGGTTAGGTTAGGTTGGCAAAAGTGTGTCCCAGTACAGAAGGGGTTAAGAAACAAAAAGAAAAGAAAAAGGAAGGAAAAAAACAGAAAAAGGAAAGAAAAGAAAGGGCGAGAAAAAAAGAAAAGAAAAAACAACAAAAAAGAAAAAATGAGAATGAAAAGAAGAAAAGAAGAGAAATTAAAAGCAGACAAGAAAAAAAGGAGAAAAAAAAAAAGAAAACGAAAAAAGAAATGAGAAAAAAAAACTTAAGAACAAACACATACCTGATCACAAAAAACAAACGAAGAGAAAAAAAAACGAAAAACAAAAAACCAAACTTAAAAACAAATACATACCTGATCTAATTTAAGTTTCAGCCACCCAATATGATGAATAGTGGCCTTATCCAGCACATCCCCGAGGACCCTGTTAGCATGGGCCAGGGCAGCAGTAGTGAGGCGGTCCAGAGTGGAGTGAAGGGCGTTGTACCAGCTCACCACGTCGCCCTCCAGGGGACACCGCACCACCAGACTGTGGAGCCGGTCAGGGGAGTGGAGTTCCAGACTGTTGTTCTCTGGTGGAGTAGTGGAGTGGTGGAATGAGTCTAGTGCAGCAAAATAAAAGGGAAAATAATGAAGGAAAAAATGTCAAGATGTGTGTATGATATGGAGAGAAAGATTAGGTTAGGTTAGGATAGGTTAGGTTAGGAAGAGATCATAATAATAATAATCAATAATAATGAAGGAAAAAAGAGATGTGTATGAGATATGGAGGGAAATGTGTACAAAATGAAGAGATGTGTATAGAAAGTTAAGAGAGAGAAGTATAAGAGAAAAGAATGGAAAATGGAGGGAAAAATAATGAATAAATAAAAAGTACGTCGAGATGTATATGAGAAATGGAGAGAGAGGAATAATAAGAGAAAAGTATAAAAAAAATCAAGAGAAAAGTATGAAAAATCAAGGGAAAAACAATGAATACATAAAAAGTGCACCAAGAGATACATATAAGAAACAAAAGAGAAAAAGCATAATACAAGAAAAGTACAAAAAAATGAA
>JAHFWG010000894.1:16869-20979 GCA_020233015.1 Callinectes sapidus | reverse complement strand
CTCTCTCTCTTCCCTTCGTCTCTCCACCTCTCCATCTCTCCTTGCTCTTTCTCCTCCTTTATCTCTCCTCCTTCCTCCTCCAACCCACCTCTCTTTTCTCCCCCCTCCCCTTTCCTCCTCCTCTCTCCTTCTTCCTTCTTCTCCCTTGTCTCTCCATCTCTTCATCTCTCCTTCCTCCTCTTCCTTCTTCACACAAAGCAACTAAATCCGATCCCCCCCCCCCTCTCTCTCTCTCTCTCTCTCTCTCTCTCTCTCGTGGCTTGTGGCTGGACAAGGCTCAAAGTCTGGCGAGTGTCGAGGAATGGTGAAGGAGAGAGAGGGAGAGGGAGAGGGAGAGGGAGGGAGAGAGTAAGAGGGAGGGAGAGAGGGGAAGAGAGAGAGAGAGAGTGGGGCGAGAGAGGGAGCGAGGTAAGGAGAAGGAGGGAGAGAAGGGAGCGAGAGAGAGAGAGAGAGAGAGAGAGAGAGAGAGAGAGAGAGTAGCACTGGGAAATAAATGATGAAATGAATAAAAGAGTGATTTTTCATTTTATACGTAACTTTTTTTTTCATTTCTCCATTTTTACCTTATTTACATGCAGAAAACATGCGTTAAATTAGGACCTGCATCTGTTTGGCCTTAATTGAATCGCTATTTTACTCGCTTCTCGTGTCACAATTTTTATTTTCCGTATTTTTTTTTTTTTAATTTTGAGCCTCATTTTTTTTCATTTTTTTGTGATTTTTTTTTTGGGGGGGTAGGTGGGGGTTAGTAATGCTCTGAGTGGTTCGTGGTTTTCATCGGTTCTTCGAAAGTGTTATGGCGGTTCGCTTTGGTCGTTAATGTGTTGGGTATATTAGTTTCATGTATGCTGGGTTTGTGTATTTGTTGCGTGTATATGTATGTGAGTGCGTTTGTAATGTTGAGTGGGTCAGAAAAATATTGCTGGTTTTAATGCTACTACTTTTTTTATTTTTTATTAGTGGGACTTTTTTTATTTAGTGGTCTTTTTTTATTGTTTTATGTTGACTTTCGCCAGCTACCCTGTTTTATATAAAGAAATACTGCCACTACTGCTACTACTGCTGCTGCTGCTGCTGCTACTACTACTACTACTACTACTACTACTACTACTACTACTACTACTACTACTACTACTACTACTACTACTACTACTACCACTTTTTTTTTCTTCTTCGTCTACTACTACTACTACTACTACTACTACTACTACTACTACTACTACTACTACTACTACCACCACCTTTACGACAACTTCACAACGTCCCTATCCACCACCACCACCACCACCACCACCACTACGAACTAATCCTCTTATAGTTACTTATACTTTCAAACCCCCAAAATATAGAGTAAATTTCAACCCACAGAAGGAGAAGTTGCAATAGATAAGGAGTCGTTTTCAGTGTAATAGGCGTACATTTGTGGCAATATGTCCCTGTTGATAGTTAGTATATCTGGGAGAGTTGGGAAGTGACGACAACTGTGCAGTAAATGTAGTGTGATATGCCGCCCAGTGTTGCCAGACAGGGGAAGCGATGCTCTGGGTAATGGTGGTTATAGAATCGAGAGTGGCAGATGATTATATCGCATGTCAGTGGGAATGTACAAATGTGTGAAGGCGGTGTTTAGGTTGGTGGTTGGTGGTGGTGGTGGTGGTGGTGATGGTGGTGGTGGTGGTGGTGGTGGTGGTAGTAAAGTGATGGAAAATTAATAATATTTATAAAAAAAGGACATAAAACACGAAGGGTGATAGTAACAATGATGATAATAATATGTGATAAAATAATGGAAAAGGATAACATTAATATTAAAAAAGACAAAAACAAGAAGGGTGTTAGTACCGATGATGATGATGGTAATAGTGATAAAGTTATGGAAAAAAGATAAAATGAATGAAAAAACATGAATACCAATGGGAATAACATCAACTAAGGCAACAATATCGGTAACAAAAACATCAACAACAACAATAACAATAACAATGATAATGATAATAATATTAGCTCTACCTGCCTGAAAAGTAATAATGAAAGCAGTAAATACTGGTAACTAACAACCATTTCAAACGACAGCAACAACAATAACCGGAATGTTAACTTTTAGCTTCCAACATTAAAGAGTTTACATTAATATATGCATTCATATGAGTCGCATTTACGTTGTATAAATAAATATTAATGAAAGAAATGTTTTATACGTTCCATGAAAACAGCGGAACCCACAGCGAGACGCAGACTGACTAATGTTCCTGGCATCGGTGGTGACCTCAATAATTTGGCATGACACGTGTAGCTCTGAGTCTCGTGGTGGTGCCTTGGGTTCACCTGACACGAGGACAGCCACAGCAATCCTCACTTTGTTTATTACTTGTTCGTTATTGACTTCAACAGTATTAAGTGACGGGACTCTCAGTACTCGGATAACAAATAGCTTTTATTCTCGTGGTCTCTTGGTTTTGTTTGACAGTCACAGCAATTCGCAGTTTGTTTATTGCTCGTTATTATTTGTAAGTTATTCTCTTTAAATGTATTTATTGACACGTCTTTCAGGCAAACAAAAGCTTTTAATCTCGTTGTCTCTTGGATTTGTTTGACAGTTATTGCAATCCATAATTTGTTTATTACTTTTTTCTTGTTATAAGTCATTCACTTTAACAGTATTTATTGGCAAAATGTTTAGGACTCGGCTAATAAAAAAGTTTTTAGTCTCGTGGTTTCTTGTTTTATGTTGTGCTGGAGGACAGTGAAGCCAGTCCTCAAGTCATTTGTTACTCTTTTATTTGATTGAATTTAATCCTATTTGTCTAAAGATTGAGGGACCAAAAACGACAAAAATAAAGTGTTTGGTGTTCTCTTGTCTCTCTTTGGGTTTCTTTTGTTTTCTGTAATTCTCCTTTGTTTAAACTAAATTGGGTCACTATCCCTCACTAAATCTTTCCATAAGGGTCTGTCTTACGTCTTGTCTCCAATGAACTCTTCCCTCAAATCATCTCTCGCAATCCTTCCATCTTTATAATCACGTACTTTACTTCATCTAATCCTATTCATAAGTTTACAGGATTCTACCAAAAAATTGAAGTTCCTTAATTCATTTATTATTCATTACGTTCATGGATTTACTTGTTTTATTCGTAGTATTTCATGACCGAACAAAAAGGGAGGGAATCTTGCCGTGTCTGAGGAACAAGTGCGGGAAAAGCAAGTCTTGTGCATCAGTTTTCAGGAAGTCGGAAGTTTGGTAATACTTGCCATCGAGTGAGACCAACTTGTGTACAGAAAAAAATACTCTTATGGTGGGCAAATTTTTCCTTCTTATTGGGTAAGTTTAGGTTATGTGTCTGAGGGAAGGGGCTGTAGATATCTATGGATGGATGTATTTTCTTTTTTTCGTAACGATTCAGGCCACATAAAAAAAAGGTTAATATAAACATGTATAATAAAAATGCATAGACATATAGATGCATTGCACTGTATGTATATAAATAGACTGCAACACGTAAGTATTTAGAGACGTCCATACAAACAGACAAGAGTTAGGAATAGAAACTGCCGTGGATACTTAGATATGTATTACTCAACTTTACTTTTGCCAAGGTTTTTTCGCCCTCCACCCCAAGTATTCATAAAGACTGGGAACTTATTTTTTCATCGGGGCGAGGTTGCTTGTGTGCCAGACTCTCAAGTTAGCTCGTTTGTCTGTGTCAGGCGCGAGAGCAAAGTGCAGCTCTGAAAAGGGAGGGAAATATGCGAAGACAAGTGTTTCCTGCCAGAAGCCTAGGAAACCAAGGGACTTTCTCCATAAATAAGTAAATAAATGACGGAAGAAAATATGCAAGTACAAGAGTGAGTGAGCGTAACGAAGAGGTCTGTCAGTAGAACTGTGGGATGGAATATAAATGTCTCTTGTCTCACTGCCTGTGTGTGTGTGTGTGTGTGTGTGTGTGTGTGTGAGAGAGAGAGAGAGAGAGAGAGAGAGAGAGAGAGAGAGAGAGAGAGAGAGAGAGAGAGAGACTAAAAGCACTTGTAAACATCCAATGGCCCCTCTTTTCTGCTTTCATGTACTAAATTTAGCTGAAAACAAGGCGATAATACACACACACACACACACTC
>JAHFWG010000894.1:6869-11869 GCA_020233015.1 Callinectes sapidus | reverse complement strand
TAGGCAAAGTTTTAATCTGCAGGTCTAACAAACTATCCTAACAATGCGTTGTAGTGAATGCGAGCGACTGTGTGCTTGTGTGAGCGTGTTTGGGAGCGTTTCTGACCCACTGCTTGAGTTAATGGTGATCACGGGCGTGGGAGTGGATGGGAGTATTGGATGTGACCAGGAATTGGTGAGGTTGTGAGTTAGATAATGGACGAAGAGCGGGTGATGAGGGAAGGGAGTGATCGTGGAGAGTGAATCAGTTATTTGGAGAGAGAGAGAGAGAGAGAGAGAGAGAGAGAGAGAGAGAGTAGTGAGTGGATGAAGAGTTTTGGTGGTGATTTAGTGGTTGCGGTGGAAGAATGGTTGTTTGATGTCGTGGTAGTGGTGGTCGTGGTGGTGGTGGTGGTGCTGGTAGTGGTGTAGGGTGGTCTCGTAATTCTGATGGTGGTGAAAAGAAAATGATAATGGTTCCAAAAAGGATAAAAGAACAAACCGCAAAAAAGCCCCCACCAAGAACAATGAAATGTATACAGAGAACAAAAGAATCTGGTCCATTTTGCTCTTTGAAGGCAAAAAAGAATGGAGTATTTCCGGAAAAAAGGATAAAAGACAAGACCCAATTTAGCTCTTGAGTCTGGCTAATAGTGAGCCTCTTGAAGAAATTTTGAGTCCCAGCAAAGTGGAAATAGAGGAGAGTTACTTGGGGCCTTCCTGGAAACGGAGGTTCAGCCGCAGCGGTAAAAGAGATGTAAGGAGAAACAGGGAAGAGAAATGGTCATAAGGAAAACTATCTGAAAAAAAGGTGAAAGCTTATAATTGTATGAAGAAATGGGAATAAGTGGTGGCAGCGAGTAGGATTCCAGTGAATACTACACAAGGAAGTGATATTGGAAAAGTTATGTCATGGTGTGTTAGATATAGGTAAAGACAATGAAGGAAATGGTGAGGCTTATAACTTCAATAAGGGGTTAGCAATAGTTGTTAGCATTATACCCTTGAAGATAATATGGCAAGTTATAAGGCCTTCTATGGGTGTTGGCTTAGTAATTGGTTTCATTAAGCTAGAGAGATAAGAGGGAAGATAATATAGAAAGTAATATGACGTTGTGAGGAGATGGCTACTCACTATTGAATGAAGCAATCCTCTCACAATGATGATTATGATACCTCACTACCTATTCTCTCCTATATTATATTTGCTCCTATCTCACATGCAGCCTCCAATTACTATGCCATCACCAAATTTGTATGCTTTATCCTTTACTACATTATCTTAATTAGTATAATCATTGGTATCCTTGAGGTGAGTGCCAGTGAAAATATGAAAATTGTAAGGCGAGGCAATGAAAAATTTACTTGAACAATTGCTAAGATAAATCAAGTTAGGAGCATTGATATTAATGTGTGGGGTACAAGAACCAGACATCCGAAGATCATAAGTGGTAGCAGCGGTGGGATGTCACGCCAGGCCCCATACGAACGAAGCAGACAAGACTGACGTAGAACAGAACATTCCCTACTGCTAGTAATGACCACAACGAGATGTCCCAGGCCACCACTACCTCCACTGTCCCTTCCCTTCCTCTACTTTTAACTTGAAGCCACGAACGTTGACAGCAAGAGAATTTATAGCCGCTGGACTGCCATGCCATCCCGTCATTACCAGGCTAACCAACACTCCAGTTCACTCGTTGCTCCCTCCGCTCCATGTTCCCTGCTGTCTCCACTTCGCCGCCTGTCTGTCTGAAAGGAACAGCCGCAGGAACAGAGACAGGAGAAGCAGGTCGTGAGGTCTCGCTGTCCCACGTGCTTGCTGTCAGGTTTAATTATGTTTTAGAGGCTCCAAAGACCTGTCTGCGATGCTTCTTCTGCCCGCTGGTGGTCCTCGCAGGGAGACTTTCAGGAGAAGTATGGGAGAGTTTATTGGGTCTTAGCAAGTCGAGAGTGAATGTTGCCTAAAGCTTCCCCAGAGGTTTAAGGGGGAGGAAAATGTTTTGCCTTGTCGAGAGCACGTCTGGCAGGGAATAACACGGTCGTTTTGTGGCAGCAGAGAGGGTGATTCGTTAGGAAGCTCTAAATAGCGGCCGTGGAGACAAAGAACGCTAAAGGCCATGGGAAGAAAAGTAATTATCTTCAAGGGAACACTAGTGATAAAATAGCTCTCTCTCTCTCTCTCTCTCTCTCTCTCTCTCTCTCTCTCTCTCTCTCTCTCTCTCTCTCTCTCTCTCTCTCTCTCTCTCTCATCAATATTGGATTTTTTATTCGAGGTCTTCCTTCTTCCATTCTCTGATAGAAATGAGAAAATTCAAGCTTCTATGAAAAAAATAGAGAGATAAAGCTCAAATATTTAGTTGTGTAAAAAGTACATTATCATCACCATTGCCATTATTGCTACTACTATACCATTACCATAACTTCTTTTCTGTTTCTCCCTTTTACCTGTTTCTTCCTTCTTTGCTCATCTCCCTCTTCTTATGATCATTGCAAACTGTACGTACTGCTTGCTTTGTGTTCTTTCTTCCCCTTCTTTAACAATCCTTTGAAGTTTGTCCCCCCCTTTCTTCTTTCTCTCTCCTCCTTACTGCTTTTCTCTCCCTCCTTAATCGGCCACTCCTTTACCTGTCTTCCTGCACACGTGAATGTTGCACTAAAGCGAATTTTTACATCAGGACACAAAGGGTATTATTGAAATTTGCTACCAAGACCTTCCTTGTCTTCTGTAAAGTGTCTGGACCCTAAGGCGTCTTGTGTGTGTGTGTGTGTGTGTGTGTGTGTGTGTATGTGTGTGTTTAGGTTTTCTCCCATTGATTTTTCCGTATATATCAAACGGAATATAATATTTCCTTGATGACATACCCTAAGAATGATCGACTTCTTATTTTCTAATTACCCTGTGAGAGAGAAAAAAATAAATAAAAACCCTCAAATCCCTCTTGTAAGGAAGGAGTAGATTCACCTTCCATAATTGACTTGCAAAAGGAGGAAGGAAGTTTGGAAGAGGGTGAAATATGGGAAGGATGAAAAACTATATATTATGATGTGTCCCCTCTCTTTTTTTTTTTACCAATAGCCGCTCGTGCACCTCATTAATTAGTAAGAGGAGGATGGCTGAGGGGAAAAATGAAAAATTCTGAATAAAGACTTGGGTTCATTCACTATGGGTAAAAATATATAAGAAAGTAGCCTTTGTACGAGGGGAAATTATGATGAGAGAGAGAGAGAGAGAGAGAGAGAGAGAGAGAGAGAGAGAGAGAGAGAGAGAGAGAGAGAGAGAGAGTCCTCCTCCGCCCCACCTTCCCTCCCAGCTTGCCTTTTGCTCTCTTGAATCCAATTAACCCAGGAAATTACGTAGTTTCTTTTAGTTCGATCTTGCAGGAAGTTTGGCGGCGGCAGGCACGAAACACAGCACGACACAGCATAACACAACACAGCATAACACAGCATAACACAGCACGACACAGCATAACACGACACAACACAACACAACACAGCATAACACAACACTACACAGCATAACACAGCATGACACAGCACGACACAGCACAATACAGCATGACACAGCATAACACAGCATAACACAGCACAACACAGCATGACACAGCATAACACAGCATCATACAGCATAACACAACATGACACAGCACAACACAGCATAACACAGCATCATACAGCATAACACAACACAACACAACACAGCATAACACAGCAATGAGGCGACCAGGTTGAAACTCCACCTCTTTTTTCCCCTGAGGATTTCTTTCCTTTCTTTTTTCTTTTTTTCCTTTACAGTGTCATTCAGGAAAAGCTCAGACGATTATCCTGTGTGTGTTTTTTTTCCCCCTTTTAATTTTTCCCTCGTCGCGTCTCATGTTTAGTTTAGTCTTAGTTTCCCTCTCGCCATCTTTCATTTATTTATTTTTTATATATACATCATTTTTTATCTTTTATTTATTATTTGTTCATTTTTATTAAGGGAAAGTTTAAATGGTGATTCTGTTTATGTTTTCAAATTTTTCCTTCCCAGTGTCTCTTTTTTCTCGTGTTTATAGACTTTTCTTTTATTTTCTTGCTTTCTTCCTATCTTTTTCTGGTATTTATAGTCTGGGGTTCTCTCTCCCTGTCTTTTATTTCCTTTTTCTCCCCCTTCCATTTCTTATTATGTTTATATTCTCTAATTTTCCTTCCCAGCGTCTCTTTTTTTCCTGTTTAAGTTCGTGTTTATAGACTTCATTTATTTTCTTATTTTCTGCGTTTTTTCTGGTATTTATTGTCTGATTTCTCTCTTTCCTTGTCTTTTATTTCCTTTTTTTTCCTTCCCATTTCTTACTCTCAGTTTTCGTTTCTCTTCGTGACCTTTATTTTTTGCCTTCTCATGTTTCCTTCTCGTGTTAAGTTGATATTTTTTTCCTCCCTCACTCTGATGATTGAGTTTAGTTTTCCTTCGTGTTGTATCGTTTTTTCCCCGCCTCTTAATCTCTCTTAATCTCGTAATCTATCTTTTTTCCTCTCTCTTGTCTCTATTTTTGCATCCTCTTTCATGATCTTTTATTTTTTCCTCTTATCTCTTAACCTGTGTTTTTTCCCTTTTTTCCTCCTATCGTCTCTTTTAATCTTGTCTCTTTTTTTGCCCCTTTTTTGCTTCGTTTTATTTCTTTCTTGTCTTATTTCTTCCTTTTTTATATATTTTCTCATGTGTTTTTTTTCCTTGTTTCCTTAATGTCATGTGTATTCTAGTTTTTATTCTAATTTCACTTTTTTATTGTCGTTTTTCTTAATCTGGTCTATTTTTTCCTTTGTCATGTTTTTATTTTTTCCTTTCATCTCTTCTTTCTTCTTCGTGAGGCTTCTTTTTTGTCCCTTCTCTGACTGGTAACTCATGCCATTACACTAGACTTTTTGTTTTTTCCTCTGTGATTTTCTTTTTTTTCTTTTTCCTGCTTTATACTGGAAATGTCTTATTGTTTTCCTCTTCTTATATCTTACACTGATGGTACAAGTTTTTTCCCCCCTTT
>JAHFWG010000744.1:58127-59710 GCA_020233015.1 Callinectes sapidus | reverse complement strand
AAAACAATACGCTATAGTGTATTGTTCATATTTTTAATTAAAACATGGAAATTCAAAGAAAATTACTGAAGAAACTCACTTTTGGATGTAAAAACATACTTTTATTTTCTAAGGGAAGATGGATTTGACATAAAAATATTGTAAAACCCTTAAAAACGTTGAAAAATTCATAATTCAAATCGCATATGTTATACTTGTAAAAACGGGTTTTATGTAAAATGCCGTTAATACTCTTAAAAACTGAAAAAACGTAATATATGGAATTTTACATAGAAAAAGTATATTGTAACATGAAAAAGTTGTTTTGTACAAAATGTGTTTAAACTTCCAAAAAGGTTAAAAATGGATACTTTGTACAGGTTCAGAGAAAGAAAATGTATATAGTGTTTATTTTCTTGTTTTTAATCAAAACATTGGAATCAAAGGAAAATTATTAAAAAAGTGACTTTTGGTGTAAAATCTTTTTTTTTCGTAAAAGGAATGATTTTCCTTTAAAAGTAGTAAATCTCCGAAAAACATTGAAAAAAGGTTCATTTATATAAAAGCATAAAAATAGGTAATTCGTGCAATTTTAGAGAAAAAAAAATATTGTCGAGATAAAGAATGAATTTTTTTGGTTTTCTTCCACCAACAAATGAAAATATGAAAAAAAACTTGAAAAAGTCACTTTTTAGGCAGAATTTTCTTCTTTATTCAAATTGCATATCTTATACTCGTAAATGGGGGTTTTGTTTAAATGCCGTTAATACTCCTAAAAACGTTGAAAAACATGTCATTTATTATTTTTTTCAGAAAAAAAAGTATATTGTGGCAATATTCAGTGTTTTTTGTTTATTGTTTGATAAAAACAATGAATAAGCAGAAATTCATCAAAAAATTAACTTTTTTGGTGAAAAGAAACTTTTTTCGTGAAATTGCATATATTCCTTTTTTCTTAACTAAGATAAAGATGGTCTTTCTTAGATAAGATGTTAATTCCCCAAGAAACGCTGGAAACGGGATAATTTATGCAATTTTGAGAGAAAAAAAATGAATTGCCATGAAAAGTTAATATATTTCTTGCTTTTTCATTCATTTTCATTCAAAACATATAAACGAAAAACACTGAAAAATCATTTTTCTTAAAGAAATATATATTTTTTCATTGAAATGGCTTGTATTACATTTTATATAACATGAAAAAGAGATTTTCTTCAAAAGTTGTTAAAAGAAATAAAAAACTTTAAAAAGGGTAGTTTATGTAACTTTAAAGAGAAAAACAATACGCTATAGTGTATTGTTCATATTTTTAATTAAAACATGGAAATTCAAAGAAAATTACTGAAAAACGTACTTTTGGATGTAAAAACATACTGTTATTTTCTAAGGGAAGATGGATTTGACATAAAAATATTGTAAAATCCTTATAAACGTTTAAAAATTGATAATTCAAATCGCATATGTTATACTTGTAAAAGAGGGTTTTATGTAAAATTCCGTTAATAATCTTAAAAACTGAAAAAAAACGAAATTTATGGAATTTTACATAGAAAAAGTATATTGTAACATGAAAAAGTTGTTTGCTATAAAATGTGTTTAAACGT
>JAHFWG010000744.1:40627-53127 GCA_020233015.1 Callinectes sapidus | reverse complement strand
GCTGTACCACCTTTGGGTCCTGAGAAAATCACGAGGAAAGTCCAGATTAGCACCTCATTTCTAATTATTGAGATAACTTTGCAAGGTGATATAGAGTACTACTTACTGCACTACTAAAACATGTCTGTGATGGTTGTAATGTGGGGACGGCTTTGGTAAGGCCATACATAGTGCCTGCAGAATCTAAGTCCACAGTGGGCAGTCATGTGTGAAGGTATACAAGTTAGTGCGTGTGTTCATATGCTGGTGAGTGTGCGGCGTACACACCAAGGTTAGGATAGGTGAGGTTAGGTTTTGTCATTAGATTTTTCTCTGCTAATTTTACGCAAATTTCCCGAAACTGGAAATGTATGTCCATAGAATTTTTACCGTTGCCATATACTGTATCGCCTGTTTTGTCCTCACCCTACAACCCCCGATTCCTCACAGTCCCCCAAGCATGATGAAGCAGGTGGGTGGGTGGGTGAGATGGAGGAAAAGGGGGTGGTCCTGTCCTGTACTTTTACTTGTTATTCTTTTGGCAATGCTACGAGTACATTATGTGACAATTGTTTCTTTTATTGTAGGTATACTGTGTGAATCTGAACTAAGCAGTTGTGGCTTTTCAGACCTCATGAAACAATTTCAGGTGAACCTAGCAAATGCCACAGTGATTATTAGAATGAGTGTGACTCTCCCAAGATTTGTTATTCCTTCCCTCTCTCCCTCCCTCCCTCTTTACTCCCTTCCCTTCCTTCTGATTAATTGTATCGGAAAAGTTGTTTAGGAGGACAAAAAAACAGTTTAACAGTTTATTATGTTTGTCTTTAGGTGATGAAATGTGGTGTACCATCTTTCTTGGTGACAAAATGGGTTTTGGGCAACAAACGGTGTCGGTGACGAACCAGATTGGTGATGAAATTTGGTGTGTGTGGTAGTTGACAGGTGGTGTGGTGGTGGACACTGGTGACTATTGAGCTGAAGTACAATGGTCAAGTTATTTATAGATAAATGAATTCCAGCTTGACTCATGAATTCTTCAGATGAACAACTGAACACGGTGCTTGATAGCCTCACCATGCAGTGAGGGGCTGAGGCAGCTGTGAAGGTTGACATTTGAAAACATTTTACTGTTATTATTGATACATTAAATTTTACTTGGAAATGCTTAAAACTATAAATATGTATAAAGATTGTAGATGATGGGACAGCCATATCTACGTGCCATGCATTGTACAAAAACACAGACAAAGCTGAGGACACTACATCATTGTTTGAGGAGTTAGTGTACCTTTATTCTTTTCAATGCTTTAATCAATATTTTTTTCTCAGTAGGACACAGACTGACAGCAAGCATACCCAGCCAGCCATCAGCTCCAAACATCTGCCAGGAGGCAGAAGCTGTGGAAGAACAGGAATGATTACACATAGATCAACCAAAATGCCTTGAGGGTGTGAGAAGTTACCAATCACAGGCGGGATCTGATGACACTGGACACTGAGGAGGTGGCTTGGCTGAGGAGTGAGGAAGAGGAGCAATGATAGCCAGCACTTCATTGGTGCAGGGGGAGTGAAGGGATGGACATGTGGCTACTGTGTTCCCCTCCAGAACTCCAATTAGAGGTAAGTTGGCTGCATTACACTTGATTAAGATTATTTACAGGTTTTATTGAAGAATTTAATGTGCCACTTAGATTTATTTATTTTCTTTTTTATTTCTTGCTATTTGACATACAGTGGTACCTCTTCATTTGAACACCCTTTGACTCGAACACTTCCCAATCTGAACACATTTGACGAACAAATTTTCACCTCCAATCTGAATGCGGCTTCTCAAATCGAACACAAACACGTGGTGGCTGACACCGCCTTCCCGCCAGTCAGCAGGGGTATTTTTACTGTTGTTTAAAGGGGTTTTAAGGGTGTTTTTAGGGTGTTCAAGGTTGTTTTTTAAGGTTTTTCATGTTTTTGGCTCGCTGTGAAAACCACCAGTTTGGACCACTGGGACACTTGTAATGGGACGTTAGATTTCTTTAGGTTAGGTTAGGTTAGGGGTGTTTTTTTGGCAGTTCTTAAGGGTTTTGAAGGTTGTTTTAGGGTTTTTAACAGATGTTTTTGCATGGCCTACGTGCATAGGGTAGTTAATGTTAGGTATGCTTACATTAGGTTAGGGGTGATTTTGGGGGGTTGTAGGGATGTTTTTCTTTGTTTTTAAGGAAATTTTCCATGTTTGTATTGTATTGGTTTTTAAGAGTTTTTCATATTAACTGAGGTTTTATTAAAGTGTTTTTTATGTTTTTGTTGATGTTTTAAGGGGTTTGCAAACTCGTTTTCATGTTTTTGACGTTTTTAAGTTTCCATGTTTACGAGGGTTTTTAAAAATGATTTTCATAAGCTTTTCAGGCATTTAACATTAAAAAAAACATTGAAAACATTAAAAAAAGAAAACAAACAAACACTCACACACACACACACACACACACACACACACTAACACAGCCCCCCCTCAAAAAACACACAAAAAAAAGAAAAGACACGAACACAAAAAACTCATTCCAAACACAATTAATCTTCAAGAAAACATTAAAAACACACACACACACACACACACACACACACACAAACATACACACATGTCATCCCTCAAAAAAATTCATTTCAAACACAAACTTCAAAAAACATTAAAAAACATACACACAAAAAGAAAGCCTTAATACACACACACACACACACACACACACACACACATCGTCCCTTAAAAACAAACATTAAGAAAAATACACACACACACACACACACACACACACAAAAAAAAAAATTTAGTTCAGATCGAGAGGTACCACTGTATTTTTTCTTGGTAACTAACACTAACCACTCTTGAGACATAATTTCTTGTTCTGCACTCACCTTCCCTCTATGTACTGGTTAGAAATGCCTCTTTTTTTGTATTCTTTCTTTGATGCTTTTAGAGATTTTGTATATTACTTATAGTGGTATGAAGTGTTGCTTGTTGCAGTTACAGGCTGTTTATCTCTTCAGTACCAAGAACAACTGGTTAGTGTATCTTGAAATGGCTAGCTTTTTATTATTTACTTGAATTTTTATTTATATAAATTGTGTTCATGCCAGTGTTGTCCTCACAGCAGCATTAATAATTCTTTCTCTGCCTTTCAGCTGGAGGTTCTTGTGTTGCTGTGTTGGAGAACAATACTAAGACTGCCAGGAAGGTGTTGGCTGTGGGTTTGACCTTCATCCCTACTGTGGTGAGTTGTGGATTCATTTTGCATGTACCACCTGCAGTTCAATATTGTGTTTACTTTCACCTCAGACTGGGGTGGAGCAGGTGTGGCCAGGATGGCAAGCCTCATCATGGACTAGGGCAGGAAGTGAAGTAGTTTAAGGAACCTGTTGGTGACGGCTGCAATAGTGAGCAAGTATGGAGTTTTACACAATGGTGGATTAAGAACTGTTTGCAAATACAACAAAATTTATATTATTTTGATCTTTATTTAACATGGTGCTTTAACATGTTGCTCTCTTGACAGATTGAATGAAGTGAGCAATACATCCATAGAAGCCAACACACCCACAGCTCCCTCCTCAGCCAGCCAGCCTTCTCTAGTGAATCAGTAGGTGCTGCAGTGGCTGTGGTGACTGGAGACAGTGCAGGAGTAGAAAATAGGAATCATACCCAAGAAGACAAAAGGGAAAGAGAAACATAATAACAGAAGAAAGAAGGGTAAAGTGCAGAAAATCAGAAGAGAGCAAGAGAAGAAGCTAGCAAGAACAGGCAGTCAGATGCAGATACAGGAAGATAACCATAAAACATCACAGGCTGGATTCAAGAGAAGGTACCGTACCAAGAACAACAACAACAACAACATCCAGTCAATACAAGCTACAGAGACTAACAACAACAATATCCAGAGATACAATCAAATAACAAACAAGACAAATGGAAGAGGAAGCAAGATAGAGAGACAGAAGACATCAAGATATACCACAAGGACCAAGAGAAACAACAGAATAAGAGGAGAAGCTTCTAAAAGTAACTCTCCATAGAATTTAGTGGGAGACGCTGAGAATGTTCTGCATTGGTGGGAACATAGGCAGCAGCAGTTGGGTATGAGAGAAATCAGAGGCACCAGATCTAACAGAAGGGAGTGCCAGATCTAAACCAGGTCTTCTTGTCCTCCAATAACTTCCAAGTATAAGAGTTGATTCTGGAGGGTTCTATCTTCCATCCCTTCATCTTGGTCTTTGCTTGTGTACATTTCTTGCGTTAATCTTAGAAGAGGAGAGAGGAACACGAGTAAATACCCAGATTAACAGAAGGAAGATAGATGAAGCAGCAGCAGCAGCCACCTCTAGAATCAACTTTCCTATATCTAGAAGTTATTAGAGGACAAAGAGACCAGACTTGATTTTCGACTCCCCTCTGATAGATTTAGTGGCTCTCTGATTTCTTCCATTCCTCGCTGCTGTCTATTTTCCCACCAATGCACAATGTTCTCTTTGTCCTCCATTAATGTCTCTTTGTCCTCCATTAATGTCTATGGAGAGGTGATTCTCAAAAGCTTCTCTTGTTCCGTTGTTTCTCTTGATCTTGGTGCTTGTGTATATATATCTCTTGATGTGTTCGGTGTTCTTCTCTTCCCTGCCTGTTTATCAATCATTGGGAAACTTCTGCCCCCGTATTATTATTGTGTTATTCTCAGTAGTTTCTCTTGGCTCCCTTGACTCATTGGCCTGTGATGGGTACTGGTGGTAATCCTCCTATTTGCTCTTGTATTTCTTGCTGACCTCTTCTCATGGTATGTTCAGGTTTCCCGCCTATTCCTTTCCTTCTTCAGTTATGCTTCTCTCTCTACATCTAAATGTGTTCGTGTTCCTTCTCAACCTCCACTGATGTTTGTCTCTGAAAATAGAGCATGAAGTCAGTAAAAGTTATAGCTGGAACCTACTTTCCAGTACAGACCTTGTAAGACATTGTTTCACAAATCTTTCAAACATTTCATCACAGCTTATTTGATTCCATTTCTTAATTTATGGCACTGTGATGTTACATTATTGGGTTTATGATTAGAGTTACTCTTGGCTTTTAAGGTGAAGATAATAGGAGGGAGAGTGGAGAAGTGGAGGATGAGGTGTGGGATGATATACAGCAGAATTTCATGTAAAATTGACTGTCTGAAGGACTGTCTGAATACTCTGCAACTGTTCACTTAGATGTTTGGGAAACAAAGCCTCACAGGGTCTGAATGAAGTGGATAGTAGGTACATTAGTCAGCTATTGCTGCTATTATTCATATTGATTATTACTAAGGTATGGCTTGCGCCTGGAGCCTGAGTTACTTTAGTAGCATTGTTCCCACTTGGTCTGCTGCTGCTCTGTCACACCATTTCCCTCTTCAGTGTAAACACTGGCCTCTCCATGAAAAGTTCTCTTTCATGCATCTCCTGTATTTTGTTTTGAATGACTCATTGAAACTCTTTAGAGAGTTGGTCATTTGGTGGAGCTATAAATGTTTGTATATACTTGTATATCCTGTTATGGCTAATGAACAAAAATTAATTGGTGTTACACAAGATAAAGATGGTGCATGGAAGAGAAGCAAGACTTGTGGAGATGTCAGCTGTTACACTAGTGAGAGATGGACAGACTCACCCACTGTTCAGTCAAGGGCAAGGTTAGAAAATGTTTAAATAAGTAATCAATTTTATAGCATGTCTTGAAACCTGAGCTGCTTTTCTAACCTTGCCCTTGACTGAACAGTGGGTGAGTCTCTCCATCTCTCACTAGTGTAACAGCTGACATCTCCACAAGTCTTGCTTCTCTTCCATGCACCATCTTTATCTTGTGTAACACCAATTAATTTTTGTTCATTAGCCATAACAGGATATACAAGTATATACAAACATTTATAGCTCCACCAAATGACCAACTCTCTACAGAGTTTCAATGAGTCATTCAAAACAAAATAAAGGAGATGCATGAAAGAGAACTTTTCATGGAGAGGCCAGTGTTTACACTGAAGAGGGAAATGGTGTGACAGAGCAGCAGCATACCAAGTGGGAACAATGCTACTAAAGTAACTCAGGCTCCAGGTGCAAGCCATACCTTAGTAATAATCAATATGAATAATAGCAGCAATAGCTGACTAATGTACCTACTATCCACTTCCTTCAGACCCTGTGAGGCTTTGTTTCCCAAACATCTAAGTGAACAGTTGCAGAGTATTCAGACAGTCATTCAGACAGTCAATTTTACATGAAATTCTGCTGAATATCATCCCACACCTCATCCTCCACTTCTCCACTCTCCCTCCTATTATCTTCACCTTAAAAGCCAAGAGTAACTCTAATCATAAACACAATAATGTAACATCAAAGTGCCATAAATTAAGAAATGGAATCAAATAAGCTGTGATGAAATGTTTGAAAGATTTGTGAAACAATGTCTTACAAGGTCTGTACTGGAAAGTAGGTTCCAGCTATAACTTTTACTGACTTCATGCTCTATTTTCAGAGACAAACATCAGTGGGGGTTGAGAAGGAACAAGAACACATTTAGATGTAGAGAGAGAAGCATAACTGAAGAAGGAAAGGAATAGGCGGGAAACCTGAACATACCATGAGAAGAGGTCAGCAAGAAATACAAGGGCAAATAGGAGGATTACCACCAGTACCCATCACAGGCCAATGAGTCAAGGGAGCCAAGAGAAACTACTGAGAATAACACAACAATAATACGGGGGCATAAGTTTCCCAATGATTGATAAACAGGCAGGGAAGAGAAGAACACCGAACACATCAAGAGATATATATACACAAGCACCAAGATTAAGAGAAACAACGGAACAAGAGAAGCTATTGAGAATCACCTCTCCATAGACATTAATGGAGGACAAAGAGAACATTGTGCATTGGTGGGAAAATAGACATTAATGGAGGACAAAGAGAACATTGTGCATTGGTGGGAAAATAGACAGCAGCGAGGAATGGAAGAAATCAGAGAGCCACTAAATCTAGCAGAGGGGAGTCCAAAATCAAGTCTGGTCTCTTTGTCCTCTAATAACTTCTAGATATAGGGAAGTTGATTCTAGAGGTGGCTGCTGCTGCTTCATCTATCTTCCTTCTGTTAAACTGGGTATTTACTCGTGTTCCTCTCTCCTCTTCTAAGATTAACGCAAGAAATGTACACAAGCAAATACCAAGATGAAGGGATGGAAGATAGACCCCTCCAGAATCAACTCTTATACTTGGAAGTTATTGGAGGACAAGAAGACCTGGTTTAGATCTGGCACTCCCTTCTGTTAGATCTGGTGCCTCTGATTTCTCTCATACCCAACTGCTGCTGCCTATGTCCCACCAATGTAGAACATTCTCAGCGTCTCCCAATAAATTCTATGGAGAGTTACTTTTAGAAGCTTCTCCTCTTATTCTGTTGTTTCTCTTGGTCCTTGTGGTATATCTTGATGTCTTCTGTCTCTCTATCTTGCTTCCTCTTCCATTTGTCTTGTTTGGTATTTGATTGTATCTCTGGAGATTGTTGTTGTTAGTCTCTGTAGCTTGTATTGACTGGATGTTGTTGTTGTTGTTGTTCTTGGTACGGTACCTTCTCTTGAATCCAGCCTGTGATGTGTTATGGTTATCTTCCTGTATCTGCATCTGACTGTCTGTTCTTGCTAGCTTCTTCTCTTGCTCTCTTCTGCTTTTCTGCATTTTACCCTTCTTTCTTCTGTTATTATGTTTCTCTTTCCCTTTTGTCTTCTTGGGTATTATTCCTAGTTTCTACTCCTGCACTGTCTCCAGTCACCACAGCCACTGCAGCACCTACTGATTCACTAGAGAAGGCTGGCTGGCTGAGGAGGGAGCTGTGGGTGTGTTGGCTTCTATGGATGTATTGCTCTCTTCATTCAATCTGTCAAGAGAGCAACATGTTAAAGCACCATGTTAAATAAAGATCACAATAATATAAATTTTGTTGTATTTGCAAACAGTTCTTAATCAACCATTGTGTAAAACTCCATACTTGCTCACTATTGCAGCCGTCACCAACAGGTTCCGTAAACTACTTCACTTCCTGCCCTAGTCCATGATGAGGCTTGACATCCTGGCCACACCTGCTCCACCCCAGTCTGAGGTGAAAGTAAACACAATATTGAACTGCAGGTGGTACATGCAAAATGAATCCACAACTCACCACAGTAGGGATGAAGGTCAAACCCACAGCCAACCCCTTCCCGGCAGTCTTAGTCTTGTTCTCCAACACAGCAACACAAGAGAACCTCCAGCTGAAAGGCAGAGAAAGAATTATTAATGCTGCTGTGAGGACAACACTGGCATGAACACAATTTATATAAATAAAAATTCAAGTCAATAATAAAAAGCTAGCCATTTCAAGATACAATAACCAGTTGTTCTTGGTACTGAAGAGATAAACAGCCTGTAACTGCAACAAGCAACACTTCATACCACTATAAGTAATATACAAAATCTCTAAAAGCATCAAAGAAAGAATACAAAAAAGAGACATTTCTAACCAGTACATAGAGGGAAGGTGAGTGCAGAACAAGAAATTATGTCTCAAGAGTGGTTAGTGTTAGTTACCAAGAAAAAATACAGTGGTACCTCTCGATCTGAACTAAATTCTTGTGTGTGTGTGTGTGTGTGTGTGTGTGTGTGTGTGTGTGTGTGTGTGTGTGTGTGTGTGTGTGTGTGTGTGTGTGTGTGTGTGTGTGTATTAAGGCTTTCTTTTTGTGTGTATGTTTTTAAATTTTTTTGAAGTTTGTGTTTGAAATGAATTTTTTTGAGGGATGACATGTGTGTATGTTTGTGTGTGTGTGTGTGTGTGTGTGTGTGTGTGTGTGTGTGTGTGTGTGTGTGTGTGTGTGTGTGTGTGTGTGTGTGTGTTTTTAATGTTTTCTTGAAGATTAATTGTGTTTGGAATGAGTTTTTTGTGTTCGTGTCTTTTCTTTTTTTTGTGTGTTTTTTGAGGGGGGGCTGTGTTAGTGTGTGTGTGTGTGTGTGTGTGTGTGTGTGTGTGTGTGTGTGTGTGTGTGAGTGTTTGTTTTTCTTTTTTTAATGTTTTCAATGTTTTTTTAATGTTAAATGCCTGAAAAGCTTATGAAAATCATTTTTAAAAACCCTCGTAAACATGGAAACTTAAAAACGTCAAAAACATGAAAACGAGTTTGCAAACCCCTTAAAACATCAACAAAAACATAAAAAACACTTTAATAAAACCTCAGATACTATGAAAAACTCTTAAAAACCAATACAAACATGGAAAATATCCTTAAAAACAAAGAAAAACATCCCTACAACCCCTCAAAATCACCCCTAACCTAATGTAAGCATACCTAACATTAACTACCCTATGCACGTAGGCCATGCAAAAACATCTGTTAAAAACCCTAAAACACCCTTCAAAAACCTTAAGAACTGCCAAAAAAACACCCCTAACCTAACCTAACCTAAAGAAATCTAACGTCCCATTACAAGTGTCCCAGTGGTCCAAACTGGTGGTTTTCACAGCGAGCCAAAAACATGAAAAACCTTAAAAAACAACCTTGAACACCCTAAAAACACCCTTAAAACCCCTTTAAACAACATTAACAATACCCCTGCTGACTGGCGGGAAGGCGGTGTCAGCCACCACGTGTTTGTGTTCGATTTGAGAAGCCGCATTCAGATTGGAGGTGAAAATTTGTTCGTCAAATGTGTTCGGATTGGGAAGTGTTCGAGTCAAAGGGTGTTCAAATGAAGAGGTACCACTGTATGTCAAATAGCAATAAATAAAAAAAAAAAAAATCTAAGTGGCACATTAAATTCTTCAATAAAACCTGTAAATAATCTTAATCAAGTGTAATGCAGCCAACTTACCTCTAATTGGAGTTCTGGAGGTGAACACAGGAGCCACATGTCCATCCCTTCACTCCCCCTGCACCAATGAAGTGCTGGCTATCATTGCTCCTCTTCCTCACTCCTCAGCCAAGCCACCTCCTCAGTGTCCAGTGTCATCAGATCCAGCCTGTGATTGGTCACTTCTCACACCCTCAAGGCATTTTGGTTGATCTATGTGTAATCATTCCTGTTCTTCCACAGCTTCTGCCTCCTGGCGGATGTTTGGAGCTGATGGCTGGCTGGGTATGCTTGCTGTCAGTCTGTGTCCTACTGAGAAAAATTATTGATTAAAGCATTGAAAAGAATAAAGTTACACTAACTCCTCAAACAATGATGTAGTGTCCTCAGCTTTGTCTGTGTTTTTGTACAATGCATGGCACGTAGATATGGCTGTCCCATCATCTACAATCTTTATACATATTTAGAGTTTTAAGCATTTCCAAGTAAAATTTAATGTATCAATAATAACAGTAAAATGTTTTCAAATGTCAACCTTCACAGCTGCCTCAGCCCCTCACTGCATGGTGAGGCTATCAATCACAGTGTTCAGTTGTTCATCTGAAGAATTCATGAGTCAAGCTGGAATTCATTTATCTATAAATAACTTGACCATTGTACTTCAGCTCAATAGTCACCAGTGTCCACCACCACACCACCTGTCAACTATCACACACACCAAATTTCATCACCAATCTGGTTCGTCACCTACACCGTTTGTTGCCCAAAACCCATTTTGTCACCAAGAAAGATGGTACACCACATTTCATCACCTAAAGACAAACATAATAAACTGGTAAACTGTTTTTTGTCCTCCTAAACAACTTTTCCGATACAATTAATCAGAAGGAAGGGAAGGGAGTAAAGAGGGAGGGAGGGAGAGAGGGAAGGAATAACAAATCTTGGGAGAGTCACACTCATTCGAATAATCACTGTGGCATTTGCTAGGTTCACCTGAAATGGTTTCATGAGGTCTGAAAAGCCACAACTGCTTAGTTCAGATTCACACAGTATACCTACAATAAAAGAAACAATTGTCACATAATGTACTCGTAGCATTGCCAAAAGAATAGCAAGTAAAAGTACAGGACAGGACCACCTCCTTTTCCTCCATCTCACCCACCCACCCACCTGCTTCATCCTGCTTGGGGGACTGTGAGGAATCGGGGGTTGTAGGGTGAGGACAAAACAGGCGATACAGTATATGGCAACGGTAAAAATTCTATGGACATAAATTTCCAGTTTCGGGAAATTTGCGTAAAATTAGCATAGAAAAATCTAATGACAAAACCTAACCTCACCTATCCTAACCTTGGTGTGTACGCCGCACACTCACCAACATATGAACACACGCACTAACTTGTATACCTTCACACATGACTGCCCACTGTGGACTTAGATTCTGCAGGCACTATGTATGGCCTTACCAAGGCCGTCCCCACATTACAACCATCACAGACATGTTGTAGTAGTGCAGTAAGTAGTACTCTATATCACCTTGCAAAGTTATCTCAATAATTAGAAATGAGGTGCTAATCTGGACTTTCCTCGTGATTTTCTCAGGACCCAAAGGTGGTACAGCCAACACTCACCTCCACCCCCACCACCGCTGCTCCTCCCCTGCACTGGCCACCCCATGCCGCCCACATTACTCCACCTCATGGCGCCCACACCCACTGCACACTCCAGCAAAGAGAAGGGGCCACCAGCAGCCATCAGCCAGCCCAGTGAAGTGAGTTGATGTCAGCCGGCACACACACACGCACACACACACACACACACACTCCAGCTGGTGGCGGCGGGGCGCATTGCTGTCGCCTACTACACGGACAGACAAATGACGGCTGCGGCTGCTCTTCCTCTTATATATTCTTCTTCCCATTATCGTTGTTTGTCTTCTTCTTCTTCTTCTTCTTCTTCTTCTTCTTCTTCTTCTTCTTCTTCTTCTTCTTAGTATAGTTTCTTTTCTTCCTCTTCTATATTCTTCTTCCCATTATCATTGCTTGTCTTGTCTTCCTCTTCTCTTCTTCTTAGTATCGTTTTGTTCTTCCTCTTCGATATTTTCCTTCCCATTATCATGTCTTGTCCTTTTTTTTTCTTCTTACTATCGTTTCTTGCACATTTTTCTCTCCTTCCTTTAACTAATACATCTTTTTTCATTATCATCACTTCATTTCTAACTCAGTGTTGCCTCTTTCTTTCATGTGATTCTTAGCTTAGATTTATTCACTGCCTATACACCCCCCCCCCAACACACACACACACACACACACACACACACACACACACACACATGTAGGGGGAAAAAACCTTATTGTTGTCATTGTAGCGGCGTTGCAATGACAGAAAATAGAGTTGTTGAACATAACGAGTGCAGTAATTGCTATTTAGGTCACGCATTGTTCATTAAAGGTTAGACATGAAGGATGGTGGTGCTGGCAGACAGTTAGTTGTGTTGTGTGTGTGTTAGTGACAGCCTCTGTGTAATAAGGGTATGTTCAATGTCATTCTCGCCTATGCATTAGCCTAATCTTTTTAAAGCTCCGTAATGGCTCGGTATTTATAATGTAACAATATAATAACTGTTTGCATCATTGGAGAGTAAAGGGAGTGAC
>JAHFWG010000744.1:30627-35627 GCA_020233015.1 Callinectes sapidus | reverse complement strand
ATATATTCAATTTAAATAAAGAAGAAAATTCTGCCTAAAAAGTGACTTTTTTAAGGTTATTTTTCATATTTTCATTTGTTGGTGGAAGAAAACCAAAAAAATACATTCCTTATCTCGACAATATTTTTATTCTCTAAAATTGCACAAATTACCTATTTTATGCTTTTATCCTTATTTTACGACAATATATTTATTTTTCTCTAAAAGCGCATAAATGACCCTTTTTTCAATGTTTTTCGGAGATTTACTACTTTTAAAGGAAAACCATCTCTTTTACGAAAAAAATATGATTTTACACCAAAAGTCACTTTTTTAATAATTTTCTATTGATTTCAATGTTTTTGATTAAAAACAAGAAAATAAACACTATATACATTTTCTTTCTCTGAAACTGTACAAAGTATCCATTTTTAATCTTTTTTGGACGTTTAAACACATTTTGTAGAAAACAACTTTTTCATGTTAAGATATACTTTTTCAATGTAAAATTCCATAAATTACGTTTTTTTTCAGTTTTTACAAGTATTAACGGCATTTTACATAAAACTCCCTTTTACAAGTATAACATATGCGATTTGAATTATCAATTTTTCAACGTTTTTAAGGGTTTTACAATATTTTTTTATGTCAAATCCATCTTCCCTTGGAAAATAAAAGTATGTTTTTAAATCCAAAAGTGAGTTTATCAGTAATTTTTCTTGAATTTCCATGTTTTAATTAAAAATATGAACAATACACTATAGCGTATTGTTTTTCTCTTTAAAGTTACATAAACGACCCTATTTAAACCTTTTTATTTGTTTTAACAACATTTTGTAGAAAATCTCTTTTTCATGTTACATAAAATGTAATACAAGCTATTTCAATGAAAAATTATATATTTCTTTTAGAAAAAGGATTATTCAGTGTTTTTCTTTTCATTTGCACGTTTTGAATGAAAATGAAGGAAAAAGCAAGAAATATATTAACTTTTTATTGGAGTTCATTTTTTTCTCTCAAAATTGCATAAATTTATTCCCTTTCCAGCGTTTTTAGAAGAATTAATATCTTATCTACGAAAAACCATCTCTTTTTTTAGTTCAGAAAAAAGGAATATATGCCATTTCACTAAAAAAGTTCCTTTTCACCGAAAAAGTGAATTTTTCCATGATTTTCTACTTATTTCATTGTTTTCATCAAAAAATAAACAAAAAAAACTTAATATTGCGACAATAAACTTTTTACTAAAAAAAATCATAAATGACGTGTTTTTCAACGTTTTGAGGAGTATTAACGGCATTGTAAACAAAACCCCCTTTTACAAGTATAATATATGCAATTTCAATAAAGAAGAAAAATCTGCCTATATATTCAGATCTTTCCTTCCATATTCTAGAAAAGAATCTATGCTGATTATGCTTAACTAGGTCATTAACAGGAGGAAATCCAGACTCAGCGTAACAAACATCATTACACGTATTTTTCCTCACTCCAAGTTATTGCATAAGACACCAGCTATAGAGGTTAACAATGGGTTTAAGATCGCCGTTCAGCCAAGAATCACACCCATACAATACGTAGTGATGATATCAGTGCTGCTTCAAACACTCTCCGCTTCACCACAAACGGGATATCGTTATTCTTATTTACAATAGAATCAAATTTCAGAACAAGGCACATTTTCGTCATAGCGTGTTCTTTTATAGCTGATGACACACGGCCGTCACTAGTGAAGAGTGAACCTAGATATTAAATGTAGGTGTGGCACCATTCCATCCTCAACCAATCTACGGGAGGTGGCTGGCATAGTTGGTTAAGGCGGCTCGTCTCGGGCCTCCGGTGGTGGCGGCCCGGGTTCGAATCCTTGCCAAACTTAGTTGCCCAGTGGAAGATGTAGCGCTTGCCCGTTAACCCTACTGGTGCCATATGACGTAAGATGTTGCGGCGCCTAATGGAATAATTTCTATTTCCATTTCAACACATCTACAAATACCGACTCCCTGTCTCTCTCGCTACCATTGATAACAAACTTTTAGTCTTTGATTAACTGATCTTCATCCCGTTTTCTTTACAATAGTTCCGAAGCAGTGTTATCTTCTTAATCATACTTTCACTCTTAGTTGTTAGTTTTACAAACTCTTCATTTTTTCTTTTCTTTTTTTGCACTTATCCTTCAATTTATAATTATTCCAAGTACATCATGCCAAATCTTTATGAAACTCTTTTCCAAGACCATAGTCATAATGCTTCTTCAGAAGACGTCAGCATGGATATAATAAACCAACTTTTTGGTCACATTGACTTTGATCGAGTTTCTAAGTTTTGACATTTTCAGTTATAATAATTTACTTAAATCACAACATTTAGAAAGTCTTAACATTATTCACTTAAACTCACGCTCTTTACCTAAAAATTATGATAATATTGTGTCCCTCTTTAACTCCCTACACTCTCCACCAGATATAATTGCTGTTACGGAAACATGGCTAACGGACACTAACAAAAATTTATTTGAATTTTCAGGATATCATTCATACCATTTAGTCAGAAATACACGTCAACATGGGGGCGTATCAATATTTACATCCAAGACACTACATTCACAACAAATAGAGGATCTCACCATAGTCAACGATCAGATTGAGATTAACACTGTCAAGATAAACACTGATTCACATGACATTATAATATGTGCCATATACAGACCAAACAGTAAACATATTGCAGTGGAGGAGTTTACACAAGTCATCAATACATTTCTTGAGAATATAGCAAAGAATAATAAAATAGTACTTGTTGGCGACTTCAATATAAACTTACTTGAACATTCAACACATATACCAACAAATAATATCCTTGCCAATGTACAAGCTATTAACTTCACCCCTCTTATTTCCAGACCAACCAGATTTCCAGATAGCTCTGATCTTGGAGAGCCTTCACTTTTAGACCATATATATACAAATTTTAATTTCTCTTTAAACTCTGGCATACTTCATTTTCCTATATCAGACCACCTCCCTGTTTTCTTACATATTTTCATTCCCGCAAAAAAACATAATCTGTACAAAAAGCAATTTAGGATGATTACAACAGAAGGTAAACAACTTTTTTCTGATAACCTAAATTCCATCAATTGGACTAATTTATTTGATACAAACAATGTAAACACAAACTTTTCTCTATTTCTCAACAAAATTCAAGAAATATACAACCAAAGTTTCCCCTTAAAAACTAAATATATATCTGAGAAAAGAGTAAATAACCCTTGGATTTCGCAAGCTGTCCTAAACTCAATAAAATTCAAAAACGCTTTATACAAAGACTTTAAAATAGGCATCATAAGTGGAAACTACTATAAAACATACCGTAATATCTTGAACAAAACAATAAAGAACGCTAAGACACAATACTACATGAACATATTCACCAATTCAAAAATAACACTCGTAAAATATGGATAACTATTAATCAACTAAGAAATAATATTAAAACTACTAATATTGATCATATTTCATACAACAATAATATGTTAACAAATAAAATTGACATTGCGGAAGCATTTAATGATTATTATGTCAATATTGCCCCTGAACTAGACCAAAACATTCCCCCTTCAAATACTGACCCTCTTAGCTATCTTCAGGGTAACTACCTAGCTTCAATGGCGGTTCCCACAATCTTCCCACAGGATGTTGTAAATATCATAAATACACTTGAGAACAAAAAGGTAAACATTAATGAAATTCCGGTATCCCTTTTAAAAATACATAAACATCAATTAAGTGTCCCAATAGCCACACTATTTAATGAATCTATTATAAATGGTAAATTCCCACAGTGTCTCAAACATGCTAACGTCATCCCCATTTATAAAAAAGGGCCACAAGAAGATCTAAGTAATTATAGACCTATATCGCTTTTAAATACCTTCTCCAAAATTTTTGAAAAACTAATGAAAAAAAATCTATTAAACTACTTGGACAGTAAGTCAGTCATAAACAATGAACAATTTGGGTTTAGACATGGCCTGAATACTTTCAATGCTCTAAGTACTTTCACCGATAAAATATATTCTGCCCTTGATGCAAAACAATCTCTTCTAAGTATATATATTGACTTTTCAAAGGCTTTCGATACTGTTCGTCATGATATCTTGCTTAAAAAACTAAATTATTATGGAATCAGAGGCATTGTACTTGAATGGTTCAGGGACTACCTAACGAACAGAACTCAAACGGTAAGATTAGGCAACCACTACTCAACACCTAAACATATTCAATATGGAGTGCCTCAGGGCAGTGTTCTGGGCCCAATTCTATTCTTATTATACATTAATGATCTTCCTTATATCTTCAATAATTTCAAAACCATCTTATTCGCTGATGACTCTACATTATACTTAACGGGACACGATTCAACAAATATGATACATAATGCAAATAATGATCTCAATATATTTTATGAATGGTGTATTTGTAATAGATTGACAGTCAATTTACAAAAAACATACTACATGTTCTTCACAAATAAGCCTGTAAAATCACTTCCACCTCTTTTCTTTCATTACAGCATCATAAAAAGAACAACTCAACACACACTATTAGGTATAATAATTGATGAATCACTAACTTTCAAACCCCACCTATGTCTCAGATTATCTAGATTAATTTCTTTAATTTATCATGTAAAAAATATTATGCCAAACGACGTGCTTAAAATACTCTACAATGCGCATATATTACCGGTTCTGTATTACTGTACACCTATATGGGGTAACACATACCCAACTAACCTAATACCTTTGTTCCGACTACAGAAGAAAATCCTACGCATAATTACAAACGGTGGCTACTGGGACCATACTAAACCTCTTTTTAAAAGTACAAACATTTTAACATTATTTGACTTAAACAAACTCTACACTGCAATATACATGTATAAAACATCTAAAAACAATCAAATCACTCTAGTATCAGCACAACATAACTACCCAACACGCACACGTGCAAATTTGCGAA
>JAHFWG010000744.1:0-10180 GCA_020233015.1 Callinectes sapidus | reverse complement strand
CACACACACACACACACACACACACAACGCTTCATTTATCTGTGTGGCAATTTTTCCCTGAACGCCAGTGACAGGAGAGGTGAAGTGAAGTGGCTAGTCCTGCGACAACAAGAGTGTTTTCAGATAATAATAATAGAGATCTTATCATTACCTCCAAGCACAGCTCTTCACCACCACTGGTGTCACAGTGTTGAGTGAAGAGTAGTAGAGTGGTGACTGTGTGGTGAACACCAACTTCTGCCATTACCACCTGCCGGCATTGGCGCCTCAGAAGGGGGATGTTGAGTGTCAAGTGTCGAGGCTGCAGCGGTGAACAAAGGGGGGTGGGGGAAGGGGGAGAAGCCAATACATTATTACTGAAGCACTCGTTACTTGTGGGCCGCGCCGTGAGGCCTGTCACGTGACGGGTGACACTCACAGTAGGTGTGCAATGGTGGCCACGTCGATACTCACAGTCAGTGATGAGGACAGTTTAAGCAACACTTCTGGAAGCACTGTGCTTTGTGCAGGGCATAGGCACCCCTCCCCTCCCCGCCCTGATCCTAGGCGAGTGTGTCACTATACCAGTGTGTCTCATACCGTGGTGGTGTAGGTGTGTTAACCTCCATTGTCATCACTGAAACACTGAGGGATGATGGCTCTCTCGCTAATGACTGCCGCAGGGACACACTAAACACCACGGCCGCGCCCCTCACTAACCAACACCCGATGCTGCTGCTGCTACCACCACCACCACCACTGCTACTACTACTACTTCTACTAGTACTACTACTACTACTACTACTACTACTACTACTACTATTACTACTACTACTACTACTACTACTACTACTACTACTACTACTACTACTACTACTACTACTACTACTACAGTACTACTACTACACCACACACACACACACACACACACACACACACACACACACACACACCTTGCAAAACACGGTCATAAATAGTAAATATTAATAACTTTCAAACTCTTGATGGTGCAGTGGTAGCACGTCCGACTCACAATCGGGAGCGTCAGGGTTCGATTCCCCGGTCAGATTAGAAGTCATTTGGGCAAGACTTCTTCTCTTCAAGTGTGTTGGTCCTGTGCACCTGGCAGTGATTGGGTACACCTGATGTGAGTCGGAAGTTGTGATCCGCTGGTAGGTAAGAGAAACAGACGCTGATTCAAACCAATACACTGGGCTTGGATATGGTATCCTCGTAGCAGCCACGCATCCAGAAGTCAGAGGCGGTTGGATAGACTTAAGATGTATGAATGTCACAACAGAAGAATATGTACATATTATTAATCTGATAACATGAAGATTTTTTGCCGACCTTGTAGGCTGGGATTCCAAACAAACACTATTATTATTATTATTATTATTATTATTATTATTATTATTATTATTATTATTATTATTATCATTATTATTATTATTATTTCTATTGTTGTTATTATTTTTATCATTGTTATTATTACACACACACATACACACACACACACACACACACACACACACACACACACACACAGTAGTAGTAGTAGTAGTAGTTGTTGTTGTTGTTGTTGTTGTTGTTGTTACGACCCCCAGGTTAACCCTGTCAAAGTTCCCAATCCAACTGGGGAACCTGTCAATAAATGAGGTGATTGAATAACAAGGCCACGTTACAACTGGTTTAACGCTTTGGGTTAGCTCAGGGGTGTAAATAGAAAATAAAAAATAAAAAATAGAATTATTAACATTAAAATAAATTTTAGGCTTAGGGGATGGAGACTTAAGAAAAGAATCTCATATATTTACAAGATTTATTCACAAAGAAATAAGGTTAGAAGTTAAGTTTAACCAGGATAGAAATGTCAGGTCCGTTACAGTTAAGGGAATTATAATCACTTCCAGTAAAATTAAAATAACACAAACATTGAATATCTCACCTCAAGAATAAGAATAAATCAAGAACGAAGAGACACCAAAATAACTGGAAGAGATCCACACACGCTGGTGATCACATACACACCAGTTCAAAAACGAATAAATCTAGGATTACACAGAGAAAAGATTAATCAAAACACACCATAATAAAATTCACAAGAAAATAGCACCACAATTTGTTAACACCTATAGCTGAATCACAATAATGAGAAATGAACCCAACACAATGCAATAATGATGCTAGGATAAAGGAAACTGGGTGGGCACCTACAAAATGGCGTGCCAGTTTAGACACCAACTCTGTTTTATCTTCCTTGAGTGTCCTCTCATCTGTCCAGTTTCTTCCTCCATCATCACCAGGTTTTGCTTGTCCAGCTTTTCAATTCCATTTACTATCTTATTTAGAGTTATTAGATCTCCTCTCTCTCTTCCATTTCTTTTAATATGTCTTCATAAGTTAGTTCTCTCCCTCTCTGGACACCGAGGTGAACACACACACCAGTAACTGCTCCTTCACCACAACAATCAACACCACTTGCTAAGTGTTCTGGCTGTGCCGGGTGTGTTGGGACGGACAGAGTGGTGACCAGCAAGGACTAAGACACACATCCACTGCCTTGAAGTGCACAAAAGTTCCAGTGATCCTAACAGTGCATTGACTAAAGCAGGAATTAACATAAGTGTAGCCACCACAGACATACAGTGCTTCGGTGCTTCGATCCATCACCTCATTCACCATGGTACCTCCCACCCGCCGTACCGTTAGTGAGACGGCTAAAAACCCAAGTCGTCTATCAATGGACAAACAGCAGCAGCAGCAGCAATTGCAGACGCAACATACTCAGCAGCTGTTGCAAGTTCTGAGTGGGACTGATGATACGGAGCCGGATGAACAGGAGTTGAACCAGCTGCTCGGATCACTCACGGAAGAATCTCAGTCTCTCGTGAAAATCCTGACGCTCGTACTGACGAAAAAAGTAAAAACGGAAATAAATGTGTTGAAAAATGAACTAAACAAAAAAGACGACCAGATAAACAAGTTAAACAAAGAAATCAATGACTTGAAAGATAAAGTGCAAGACTTGGAAACCAACATAGACAGTGTCGATCAGTACGAGCGACGGGACACCATAATTGTGAGTGGTCCGCTCATCCCTGAGGAAAGCCACCAAGAAAACGCCGCCAACATAATCATCACTGCCATACGTGATCACCTGAAAATAAACCTCAAGGAATCAGACATCAATATAGCCCACAGGATTGGATCAGCACACACCCAACATAAACGACCCATCATCGTGAAGCTCGGCAACCGCTCTTTGAAGCACGACCTGGTTGGGGCTTGTATCCAAATGAAGCCTCAACTATACATAAACGAAAGCCTCACGCCCAAACGACTCCACCTCTTCAAACAAAGCCTCAACATCAGGAAAACCCATAAAGACAAATTCCAACAGTGTCACACCAAAGAGGGGAAGATCATCATCAAATTGAAAAACTCAACTGTCAGACATGAGATAGTTAATGAACGGACCCTGCTCACATTCCTAGATAAGTCCCCTCTAATGAAAGACACTTATTTTGAAGCTGCTTCCTCTACCTAAGTTTTCCCACCTAGTTCAAATAACCATGTTCATACAATAATATTATGTATTCATTATAATTGTTTCTCCACATGTATAAACTAAATGTAAAACCAATAACTTACTGTCATACTACTACTACTACTACTACTACTACTACTACTACTACTACTATTACTACTACTATTACTACTACTACTACTGCTACTACTACTACCACCCTACTACTACTATTACTACTACTACCCTACTACTACTACTACTACTACTACCACCCTACTACTACTATTACTACTACTACTACTACTACCACCATCCTATCACTATGACCACCTACTACTACTACTACCACCCTACTACTACTTCTACTACTACTATTACTACTACTACTGTTACTACTACTACTACTACTACTACTACTATTACTACTCCTCCTCCTACTACTACTACTACTACTACTACTACTACTATTACTACTACTACTACTATTACTACTACTACTACTACTACTACTATTACTATTACTACTACCACCACCCTACTACTATCACCATACTATTACTACTACTACTAATACTAATACTACTGCAACTACTACTACCACCCTACCATTACTACTGCAATATGTTGATGCCACTACTATCATTATTATTATTATTCCTACTACTACTACTAATACTACTATTTCAACTACTACTACTACTACTACTACTACTACTACTACTATACATTTTATCAGACCTCTTACTTGTATGGCTTTTCTTATTATTATTGTTATTATTATTATCGTTATCATTATCATTATTATTATTATTATTATTATTATTATTATTATTATTATCACTGTTAGTATTATTAGTAGTGTTAATATCATATTATTATTACTTTGTTATCACTATTATGCAATGGCTATTTATAACAATCACTTTTACATAATTATGTTACTAATATTTATTTTACATTTTATTGTTATCATTATTATTTTTGTTATTGTTATCATTATATAATTCTATTATTATTAACACTACTATAATTATTATTATTATTATTATTATTATTATTATTATTATTATTATTATTATTATTGTTATTATTATTGTTGTTTGTTTTTAATATAGATATATTATTATTATTATTATTATTATTATTATTATTATTATTATTATTAGTATTGGTATAACTATTATTGTTATTATTGTAATTATTACTACTACTATTATTAGTAGTAGTAATAATAATATAGTTATTATTGTAATTATTATTATTATTATTATTATTATTATTATTATTATTATTATTATTATTATTATTATTATCATTACTATTATTATTATTATTACTAAAATTATTATCACCATTACTTGTGTAGATTATAGTATGTGTACGTACATAAGTGTATGTATTTGCGCTGCACACAACTTTTGACCTGCACACCCGGTGCGGCCAGAATACTTTCACTCTTAGTTGTTAATTTTACAAACTCTTCATTTTTTTTTTCTTTCTTTCTTTTTTTTTTTTTTTTGCACTTATCCTTCAATTTATAATTATTCCAAGTACATCATGCCAAATCTTTATGAAACTCTTTTCCAAGACCATAGTCATAATGCTTCTTCAGAAGACGTCAGCATGGATATAATAAACCAACTTTTTGGTCACATTGACTTTGATCGAGTTTCTAAGTTTTGACATTTTCAGTTATAATAATTTACTTAAATCACAACATTTAGAAAGTCTTAACATTATTCACTTAAACTCACGCTCTTTACCTAAAAATTATGATAATATTGTGTCCCTCTTTAACTCCCTACACGCTCCACCAGATATAATTGCTGTTACGGAAACATGGCTAACAGACACTAACAAAAATTTATTTGAATTTTCAGGATATCATTCATACCATTTAGTCAGAAATACACGTCAACATGGGGGCGTATCAATATTTACATCCAAGACACTACATTCACAACAAATAGAGGATCTCACCATAGTCAACGATCAGATTGAGATTAACACTGTCAAGATAAACACTGATTCACATGACATTCTAATATGTGCCACATACAGACCAAACAGTAAACATATTGCAGTGGAGGAGTTTACACAAGTCATCAATACATTTTTTGAGAATATAGCAAAGAATAATAAAATAGTACTTGTTGGCGACTTCAATATAAACTTACTTGAACATTCAACACATATACCAACAAATAATTTCCTTGCCAATGTACAAGCTATTAACTTCACCCCTCTTATTTCCAGACCAACCAGATTTCCAGATAGCTCTGATCTTGGAGAGCCTTCACTTTTAGACCATATATATACAAATTTTAATTTCTCTTTAAACTCTGGCATACTACATTTTCCTATATCAGACCACCTCCCTGTTTTCTTACATATTTTCATTCCCGCAAAAAAACATAATCTGTACAAAAAGCAATTTAGGATGATTACAACAGAAGGTAAACAACTTTTTTCTGATAACCTAAATTCCATCAATTGGACTAATTTATTTGATACAAACAATGTAAACACAAACTTTTCTCTATTTCTCAACAAAATTCAAGAAATATACAACCAAAGTTTCCCCTTAAAAACTAAATATATATCTGAGAAAAGAGTAAATAACCCTTGGATTTCGCAAGCTGTCCTAAACTCAATAAAATTCAAAAACGCTTTATACAAAGACTTTAAAATAGGTATCATAAGTGGAAACTACTATAAAACATACCGTAATATCTTGAACAAAACAATAAAGAACGCTAAGACACAATACTACATGAACATATTCACCAATTTCAAAAATAACACTCGTAAAATATGGATAACTATTAATCAACTAAGAAATAATATTAAAACTACTAATATTGATCATATTTCATACAACAATAATATGTTAACAAATAAAATTGACATTGTGGAAGCATTTAATGATTATTATGTCAATATTGCCCCTGAACTAGACCAAAACATTCCACCTTCAAATACTGACCCTCTTAGCTATCTTCAGGGTAACTGAAGGGTAGCTTCAATGGCGGTTCCCACAATCTTCCCACAGGATGTTGTAAATATCATAAATACACTTGAGAACAAAAAGGTAAACATTAATGAAATTCCGGTATCCCTTTTAAAAAAACATAAACATCAATTAAGTGTCCCAATAGCCACACTATTTAATGAATCTATTATAAATGGTAAATTCCCACAGTGTCTCAAACATGCTAACGTCATCCCCATTTATAAAAAAAGGGCCACAAGAAGATCTAAGTAATTATAGACCTATATCGCTTTTAAATACCTTCTCCAAAATTTTTGAAAAACTAATGAAAAAAAATCTATTAAACTACTTGGACAGTAAGTCAGTCATAATGAACAATTTGGGTTTAGACATGGCCTGAATACTTTCAATGCTCTAAGTACTTTCACCGATAAAATATATTCTGCCCTTGATGCAAAACAATCTCTTCTAAGTATATATATCGACTTTTCAAAGGCTTTCGATACTGTTCGTCATGATATCTTGCTTAAAAAACAATTATTATGGAATCAGAGGCATTGTACTTGAATGGTTCAGGGACTACCTAACGAACAGAACCCAAACGGTAAGATTAGGCAACCACTACTCAACACCTAAACATATTCAATATGGAGTGCCTCAGGGCAGTGTTCTGGGCCCAATTCTATTCTTATTATACATTAATGATCTTCCTTATATCTTCAATAATTTCAAAACCATCTTATTCGCTGATGACTCTACATTATACTTAACGGGACACGATTCAACAAATATGATACATAATGCAAATAATGATCTCAATATATTTTATGAATGGTGTATTTGTAATAGATTGACAGTCAATTTACAAAAAACATACTACATGTTCTTCACAAATAAGCCTGTAAAATCACTTCCACCTCTTTTCTTTCATTACAGCAACATAAAAAGAACAACTCAACACACACTATTAGGTATAATAATTGATGAATCACTAACTTTCAAACCCCACATATCCTACCTATGTCTCAGATTATCTAGATTAATTTCTTTAATTTATCATGTAAAAAATATTATGCCAAACGACGTGCTTAAAATACTCTACAATGCGCATATATTACCTGTTCTGTATTACTGTACACCTATATGGGGTAATACATACCCAACTAACCTAATACCTTTGTTCCGACTACAGAAGAAAATCCTACGCATAATTACAAACAGTGGCTACTGGGACCATACTAAACCTCTTTTTAAAAGTACAAACATTTTAACATTATTTGACTTAAACAAACTCTACACTGCAATATACATGTATAAAACATCTAATAACAATCAAATCACTAGTATCAGCACAACATAACTACCCAACACGCACACGTGCAAATTTGAGAATACCACAACATAACCTATCTATATTTAAACACTCATTATCTTACAACTGTCCTATAACTTGGAACTCAATACCTGAAAACATAAAATTATTACCAACTCTAAATTCTTTTTAAAAAACAATACAAAATGTACTTATTGTCATCATACTAAATGTTACATATTCTCTGAAAGTCTAGACTGGCATGATGTACCCTCACTTTTGTAATTAATTAATATTGTGTCACCACAACATTGACATTGTTTACGTGTATAGCTACTTCACTTTCCAGTTTCTACATAATTTATATACTGTATTGCCCAAAAAGCATTGCTTTCTATGGGCTACTTGCACATCACATGAAACCCAGTTTGTAAATATTAATTAATTTCTGCAAGAATAATAAACTGTTTCAACTGTTTCTGTTTCAATAATTTCTGGTACCTTTTTTGTGGCCACTTTTTTTTTTTTTAATCCTTTTTAATTTTCTTATATCCTTTTCCATATTAGGTGACCACACCACTGTTGCGTATTCCAACCTTGGGCGTATCATACTGGTTAGAAGTTTTCTTATCATATCTTTATCCATGTAGTGGAAAGGCCCCCTAACGTTGGTTAATGTTCTGTATGTTCATCCAAATAGTTGGCTTATGTGCCATTCTGTGCTCAGTGTGTCTTGTATCACCACCCCTCGGTCTTTTTCTTGCTTGGTCTTAAGTATTTTCTCCTGTCCCATCTTATAACTATTTTGGGCTTCATTTGCTCTTGCCTAACTCCATCACATGACATTTCTTTGCGTCAAAATCCAGTTTCCACCTCCTACGCCATTCATCTATTTTGTCTAAGTCACCTTGTAGCTCTCGACAGTCATCAGTTGACTGATAGGTTAATAGCTAGGTTGAGTTGATAGGAACACCACTGTCAATAGATTTTAGGAGAACAATGACTATCTACCACAGCAGCACGTTCAGTGAGGAAGCCTGAGATAAAGTTGCAGACGGAAGGATAGAAACAGTGTGAGGGCTGTTTTGAAATCAAAGTGTTATGCCAGAGTTTATCAAAAGTTTTTGATATATCTAAGGCAGCGGCAAAAGTTTTACCAGAATCTCTAAAAGAGGATAACAAGGACCCAGTGAGGAAAGCCAGATCACCAGGAGAGCGACTTTGACGGAAGCCATACTGGTGATGATATAGAAGAGTGTAAGTGACAGATGTTTAATAATCTTCCTATTGAGGGTCCCTCACCCCTTCACTACTCTCCACTGCTGCTGGCCCCTAGTGTGTACTGACGGCATGAACATTTTCCTCAATTTCGCCAATTCGATCACTTCATCCTTGCATATCCTTGGTAAAGATAAAGTCGTTTTTGGCTCGGTTATCGCTTAACTTGTAGAGCCATCTGGTGGCTGAGCTTCATAAATAGCCCATTAACACTGTAAAGCTTAATTTTGATCTTAATCTTGATCGTGTTATTGTTGTTGTTGTTGTTGTTGTTGTTGTTGTTGTTGTTGTTGTTGTTGTTGTTGTTGCTGCTGCTGCTGCTGCTGCTGCTGCTGTTGTTTTCATTATATTATTATTATTATAGTTATTATTATCATTATTATTATTATTATTATTATTATTATTATTATTATTATTATTATTATTACTATAATGATCATCATTGTTCTTGTTATTGTTATCAACAACTATTATTGCTACAACTACAACCACAGCAAAACAACAACAACAACAACAACAACAACAACAACAACAACCTGGACAGTAGTAGTAGTCATACTAACCTAACAATGGTTCAGGTTGGTGTAATAATAATAATAATATATAAAGCATTATAATGATATGAACTAAAGAATGTTAATATCAGAGGTAATATCAATACTAATCAGTCATATACAAGATAGGATAACAACAAAAACAACAACAACCTGGACAGTATCACTACTAACCTAACAATAATTCAGGCTGGTGTAATAACCTTAATAATTCATAAAGCATTATAATGATATGGACTAAAGAAAAATAAAGTTAATATCTGATGTAATATCAATACTAATCAGTCATAAGATAGGAAAACAATAATAATAATAACAATAAAACGACAAAGCAACATCAACAACAACAACAACAACAACAACAACAATAGTAATAGTAGTAGTAATAATAATAATGATAATAATAATAATAACAACAACAACAACAACAACAACAACAATAATAATAATAATAATAATAATAATAATAATAATAATAATAATAATAATAATATCTATAGTAGTAGTAGTAGTAATAATAATAATGAGAATAG
>JAHFWG010000343.1:94798-116361 GCA_020233015.1 Callinectes sapidus | reverse complement strand
TACAAAGCTGGTCGTCATTGAGAGAAATTTGAACCCATATGTAAGATTGACTGTAGCCACACCCAACAGCAGCAGCAGCAGCAGCAGCAGCAGGTATCTTATGACTCAGTGGTGATTGATTTGTTTTACTGATCACAATCATCATCATCATCATCATCATCATCATTGTAGGGTGGAGGAAAAGCAGTTCTTTGTGTGATGTTTATTGATGACAGACAGCAGTGACCGTAAGAAGTGCAAACAGGTTTTTGGTCTCAATTTCCTTATACTTACATTAACGTTATAATTATGTACTATTACAAAACACTCCTACAATATTACACTGGTGATAAGCAACACTTGTCATCAACGTGGCACTGTGACATTTGGTGGATGCTGTGAGAACGATGGATTTACCTGAGTCACCTTCCCTGCTGTGTGTCTTGTCTCTATGTACAGCAGCAGGACTTCTCTTCTTGTTACAGTTGCACTTCTGTCTATGTTGGAGTGAGTGTGGCTGCGTCAAGTTGAACAAAGAACGTTATTTAATAGTATCCACCTATATATCACACAGCGTTCAATATAAAAACGCGTTACTTAAAATCCTGTTATTTGAGAGTTAACTGTATTCCCTTTTTCAGACTTAACCTAACCTAACCTAACCTAACCTAACTTAACCTAACCTTACCCAACCTTACCTAACCTTACCTAACCTAACCTAACCTAACCTAACCTAACCTCACCTAACTTCAGCTAACCTAACCTAACCTAACTTTACCCAACCTAAGCTAACCTAACCTTACCTAACCTAACCTAACCTAAGCTAACACAGTGTCGCTACAGATGGTGGTGCTACATGTGAAGCGTGGCGAGGAGTCTCTGTTCCTGGTGGAGACGGTTGTGACGGCCGGTGTGGGGGACGTGCTGGGGGAAGTGGTTCACCTTCACAATGCGATACTGAAGGTGCTGCGGCTGTGTGCTGGTGAGTGTGTCTGTGTGTGTGTTCCCAGTCTCTCACCACCATTCTGTCCACCTCCCTAGTGCAAGAGTTAACCAGTGTTCTCACCATCAAATTTAACACACACACACACATACAGACACTGACATCCTTTCTCCCCGGCAGGTATAGAGCAGCTGGCGGAGTATGGCCCTTCCTTGCCGCCAGAAATGCAAGGGTTGGCTGAAGAACAAATTGAAGAACTGAATTTGAAGGATGAGTGGGCTGAGAGATGTGTGGCTATTGGTGGGGAGGTGGAGAACAGGTGAGTGTGTGTGTGTGTGTGTGTGTGTCTGTGTGTGTGTGTGTCCTTACCTCCTATAGTTGAAAAATAGTAGTAGTAGAATCTTATATAGTTCATCTTAAGTCTTCTAAAAGTGAACACAATATGCAGGTGGTAATTCTATATGTACACAAGTTAGACAGATGAAGGGGTGGGTACTAACCTAACCTAATCTAATCTAATCTAACCATAACTTACCCATAAAACTAACATCCACACTCATAAACCCTTCACTTCACCACTTCACCTCCACTATTTCCAAAGGCTCCTGTTTAAGTGATGCAAGTTTTCAAGGGTGTTTTAATGGTTCTAATGACAAATGAACAAGGTTACTGTATAATTGACAGGAGAAACACCCTTAAAAAACACACCTTGTCGTCTCTGGGGCCTTGGAAAACAGTCGTGGTGAGAGAGAGAGAGAGAGAGAGAGAGAGAGAGGTGTGTTTGTGGTGCAAGGTGGTGGTGGTGGTGGAGTTAGGAATCAATCTTTTGTATATTTTCCCTCTTTTATTGTCATGTTTTTTGTGTTGTGTTTTGTGAAGTTGTCTTGTATTGTCTGTCTGTCTGTCTGTCTGTCTGTCTGTGTATAGTTGGGGATGATAGATAGAGAAAGACAGATGCATTTTGTTCATAGTCTACATACTACTACTATACTACTACTACTACTACTACCACCACCCACAGAGACCCCACAGGAAAGCGGCGAGGCAAGCAACCCACAGAGAAGATCAGAAAGGTTCTCCTCGATGCTGTGAAGGAAGCCAAAGGTCTCGTCTCCAAGGTAGGAAACACACAGACTCCACTTAACCTAACCTAACCTAACCTAACCTTACCTTACCTAACCTAACCTAACCTAACCTAACCTAACCTAACCTTACCTAACCTAACTTAACCTAACCTAACCTAACCTAACCTAACCTAACTTAACCTAACCTTACCTAACCTAACCTAACCTTACCTAACCTAACTTAACCTAACCTAACCTAACCTTACCTAACCTAACCTAACCTTACCTAACCTAACTTAACCTAACCTAACCTAACCTAACCTAAGCTAACCTAACCTTACCTAACCTAACCTAACCTAACCTAACCTAACCTAACCTTACCTTACCTTACCTAACCTAACCTAACCTAACCTAACCTTACCTTACCTAACCTAACTTAACCTAACCTAACCTAACCTAACCTAACCTTACCTTACCTTACCTAACCTAACCTAAACTATTAAAATAAAACTGAAGATAAATACTTAGGCAGATCATAACCTAACCTAACCTAACCTAACCAGGGCTGTGAAATTGGTACTCACAACACCTGACTTGGACTCCTAACCCAACCTGACCTAACCTAACCTAACCTATTCTAAAAAAAGATAGGATAAATGCATAAATAAATCATAACCAAACCTAAACTGTTCCAAAAAAAGACAAGATGAATGCATAAATAAATCTTAACCTAACCTAACCTATTATAAAAAAAGATAAATTAAGAAAAATACTTCAGTAAATCCTAACCTAACCTAACCTAACTACCCCCCCTCCCCCCCCCCAGGAACTAGTGAAGGCCGGCACCCCAATGACCCCCAACCACCCACATGACGCCCTGACCCTGCTTGGGGGGGCGGTGACCCTGGCCTACCCTGCCGGTCTGCCTCCACACGAGCCAGTGAGAGAGGAGAGAGAGAGCAGGGAGAGGCTGGAGGGCACTCAGGCTAGCAAAATGGTGCGTGTGTGTGTACGTGTGTGTGTGTGTGTGTGTGTGTGTGTGTGTATGTGTAAGTACTTCTTTAATTTTATCTTGTTGAAAATATTGATGTACATTCATAATAACATCCTTTTCTTAACTCTGTGTGTGTGTGTGTGTGTGTGTGTGTGTGTGTGTAAATACTTCTTTAATCTTATCTTGTTCAAAATATTGATGTACATTCATTATAATATCCTTTTCTTAACTCTGTGTGTGTGTGTGTGTGTGTGTGTGTGTGTGTGTGTGTGTGTGTGTTTGCCTACTAGTTGTATTATTTAGGGATTGAGTGTGGCTCATAGTGTCCTGTCTCCATATCTCCAACATTTCCTTCAATTTTATGTGTGTTGGTTGGTGTGACAATCTCTTCCTTTGATCCATTCCAAATATCCACAGTTTGATGTGGAAAACTGCACTTTTTAATGTCCTTCAAACACCGACTCTTTCTGATCTTCCTTCAGTGTCTGTCTGTCTGTCTGTCTGTCCTCTCATCTGTCTGTCCTTTCTTCTTCCATCATCATCATCATCATCACCAGGTTTGCCTTGTCCAGCTTTTCTATGCCATTTACTATCTTGTATTATAGAGTTATTAGATCTCTTTCTTTCTCTCTCCCTCCCTTCGATCTTGCAGAGTTGGCAGTCCCATTTCTTTTAACCTGTCTTCATATGTTAAGTTAAGCTCCAGTACCAATGTTGTGGCTGCCCTCTCAGTCCTTCCTTACTTCCTTATTGTATCCTTCTGCAGGTTTGGTGTGTCTGTGTGTTGTCCAGTAGAGCTCATAATATGTCTTGTCTCCATGTCTAGTAGTTGTTCTGTGTTCATTTGTATAGTTACTACTACTATTTTTCTGTTATTACTACTACTACTACTATTTTCTTTTCTTTTTTATTCTATTACTACCACTATAATTTTTCATATTTTTTTCTACTACTATTACTACTACTACTACTATTATTATTACAGGTGCTGGACCCTGCCATGACACAGCTCTGGTTTGCTGGGAAGGAGCTGCAGTGTGACAAGAAATTGAAAGATTACCTGGGCAACAATGAGAAGACCAAGGTGTGTGTCTGTGTGTGTCTGTGTGTGTGTGTGTGTGTGTGTGTGTGCGCTAAACTAACTTGCTAAACTAACTCACCATACATTTGACGTTGGTATAAATGAGAGGCCAATATTGCTTACAGGTGGTAGTGAAGGTGCAGCGGAGGGGGGGTGGGGCGCCGGGCAGGGAGCCGCAACTAACAGCTGACCAACACAAGACTTTGATGATGCAACAGTACAGAAGGAGAGAGGAACTGCAGGTAAGGTGGTGGTGGTGGTGGTGGTGAGAGAAGAGAAGGAACAGGAGGAGGAGGAGGAGGAAGGAAAGGATGATGAAAAGAGGTCATGAGAGAAGAATAGGAAGAGGAGGAGGAGGAGGATGAAAAGAGGAGATGAGATAAGAAGAGGAAAAGGAGGAAGAAAGGGAGAGAATAGGAGGAGGAAGAGGAAATGTAAGGTGAAGGTAGAATAGGAAGAGGATGATGAAGAGAGAAGAAGATAAAGAGGAGGAAGAGGAAATGTGAGGCGATAGAAAAAGGAAGGTAGAGAGTAGGAGGAGGAAGAAGAGGATGATAAAGAGCAAGAAGAATAGGAATGAAGGGGAGGAGGAGGAGGAAGAGATGAAATGTGAGGTGATAGTGATGATGGTGGTGAGAAAAGAGGAAGGAAGGAAGAGGAGAATGATGACAAGCAGAAGGAATAAGAAAAAGAGTAGAGAGGAGGAGGAGGAAGAAAGAAAGATGAAGACTAGTAATTGAGTGGTGACAGAAGAGGAGGAAGAAAAGTAAGAAGAGAAAGAATAAATGATAGGAATAGAAAAGATGATTTAAAAAAAGAGTATATTGAGTCTTTAGGTAATAAAATGGGTTTAAGATGGCAGTGAGGGAAGGTTTGTTGATAAGAATGTTAATTGTAATGTTTTTTGTTAATGTTAATGGTTTGTTAATAAGGAAGTTAATGGAATGGTTTGAGATGGCAGTGAGTGAGTGAGTGAGTGAGTGAAGGAGAAAGATCTCAGTGTTGGTTTGTTGATAAGGAAGATGAACCCAATGGCAGGGAAATTAATTAAAAGTACATGACATAACAGTGAATGGCTAAAAAGTTGTTGGGTACGTAAAGCCTTTGTCACTGATAGGGTTAACTAATCAAGCTTTTAGTTTGTGCGTGTTTTGAAATGTTAAACTCTCTCTCTCTCTCTCTCTCTCTCTCTCACAGAAGCTGGAGGAGGCGGAGGATGACTCTTACTTAGACTCCACCTGGGCGGACTCAAAACACCTTCACCGCTCCTTCCAGGGACTTTGCAACATTACATGGAAGCCCCACTGATACACACACACACACACACACACACACACACACACACACACACACACACACTAAGAGATGGATAGATAGTTCATTGACAAAATACTACTCTGTTTTTGGTAAGTTTTTATTATTTCATTCTGTTTGTGTTTGTTTTTGTTTTGTTTTTTGTTATTTTTGATTGATTTTATTCGTTTTTTGTTTTGCTTTGTTTACTTTTGCGTGTAATGTCGTTGGTACGTTGATTAATTATTACCGTCCCCTTTTTTTTATTGTGTTGAGGTGGATGGCAGTGGTGCGTTGATGTGTTGTTGCCAGACAGTGCTGAGTGGTACCCTGGTGTAAGTCTTTCAAATAGATCCTGCTTGGCTAGTCAGTGAACGCTCTCTGTTTGGACAAAGAAATTAGCTTGTCATGCGATCAAAAGTGGATAAAAAGTGGACTAAGGTGTGTGTGTGTGTGTCAGTCATCCACACTCATAAATACCTCACCACTTCACCTCCACTATTTCCAAAGGCTCCTGTTTAAGTGATGCAAGTTTTGAAGGATGTTTTTAATGGTTCTAATGACAAATGAACAAGGTTACTGTAGAATTGACAGGAGAAACACCCTTAGAAACACACCTTGTCATCTCTGGGGCCTTGGAAAAATAGTTGTGGTGAGAGAGAGAGAGAGAGAGAGAGGAGCGTTTATGAATACCAACCAGGATGTCACCTTACCACCAGCAGCAGCAGCAGCAGTAGTAGTGTTGTCAAGGGGTTTTTCTTTATTTCTTATTTTCACTTCATGTTGCTCTTTTCTTCTCTATTTGATGGGATACAAGATTCTCTCTCTCTCTCTCTCTCTCTCTCTCTCTCTCTCTCTCTCTCTCTCTCTCTCTCTCTCTCTCTCTCTCTCTCTCTCTCTCTCATCCTCCTTGCCTTAGCATCCAATCACATTAAGTACACCAGTCCTTTGATTTACAATTGAGTTATGTTCATAGGAAACCCTTCATAAATCAAGCCATTTTCTCCCATACACTTCCTTTATATAAGCGGAGATACGTTCCTACAGCCAAACATTCTGTCCGTGTGTTATTGTAAAGTATATATTTTGGACTGGTTCAGTTTTCATTGTTGTCATTACAGCCGTGGCAGCAGAGGATGTGTCAGTGTTGCCAGAGACGGCCGGCTTAAAAAACAATGTCGTTCTCAATTGTTAAGCTTGCGACACTTTTCCTGATACGACAACTGTTTGTAGGCAGCCATTGCATTTTGAATGGCATGTTGGAGTTTTAAGCTTTTTACACAGTTAGGGTCATTGTTAACAATTTTCTGGATGCAGTTTTCAAAGTCAGGGAAAGTGTCAGCCACGGGTGAGACGCAGCAGCTGTGTTGTGTTGTGGTGTGTTGTCCTCTGCTCCCACCGCCTCTCCTCCTCATTGTTGCTGCTCTATTGCCAACACAGCAAACTTTGTCCCTAAAGTAATAGCTTTTCTAGTTTCTTTGGAGCTTGTCAGAACACTTTATTGAACTTGTACCACAGTTGTTTAGCTTTTTGTTCTATCATAATCACTAATGAGCGTAAACAATTAGAATCGCTGTGACAGTCGCTGTGTGGTACAAGTTCAATTTTGTTCGTAACTTTGAATTTTCCATTTGTAAATCGGTAATAACGACCAAATTGTTTTATTCATAACTTCAAAAATTCGTTAATGGAGCGTTTGTAAATGAAGGGACTGCTGATGTATGTATGTATATGAATATGTACAGTATTAATAATTGTTTTGCTCTGTCCAGATGAGAGAGAGAGAGAGAGAGAGGCTATTTCTCTCTGACAGAATGATCAAAGAAAAAGGATGAAAGTCAGAGAAAAACTGTTTGCAGAAAGAGAAAGAAAAACAAACTGAAAGAGAGAAAGCAGGTCTGCACAATGATAATAATAATAATAAGGTACACACACACACACTGCACAGAAAGTCTTGATACCACGAGTTCATCATTTCTTTTCACAGTAAGTGGTTGTTGAAGCTCAATTACTACTTTGGTGTGATGCTTTACTCTCTCTCTCTCTCTCTCTCTCTCTCTCTCTCTCTCTCTCTCTCTCTCTCTCTCTCTCTCTCTCTCTCTCTCTCTCTCTCTCTCTCTCTCAGTCTTTGTGCAGTATAATGACAGCACCTCCTCATGTTTCTCCTCCAGCTGGAACACACTGCCGTCACATCACAGTGGGGGGTGATGCACTGGGCGTTGTGGAGAGAAGTGTCACAGCGCTGGAGGAACTGAAGTGTGAGGGGTGATGTGGTGGTGGTGGTGGTGGTGGTGGTGGAGAGAGAGAGAGAGACAAGGACAAGTGTTATATTGTACTTGCCTTAGTTATGGTTATATTGTCACTGGCTTACTGCATTACACAAGTCCCAAAGTGTAGGTAGCTCCTGTAATATTGGTTATAGAGGTGTAAGTGAACAGGGAAGTGTGTCATATTAAGATTGGTATTGCCTATATTTCCATCAGAGTCATTGTATTGAAGGTTAGGTTAGGTTAGGTAGTAGAGATGGAATTCATTGTATGCATTGTAAGAAGACAGTGGTGCTCCTGTAATATGTGAAGCTCTCTCTTAAAGGCTTCAATAGGGGTAGTGTGTGTCTGTGTAACAATATATGGTAGAGGAGACTGTTCCAATGATCTCAATGTATATTATGATCAAAAAATGTACATCTGGATTCTGGTGATGTGTTTAGCTGTGTATCTTAAGTAATTGTGATAGGTGAGGTGGGTAAAAAAAGGTTCTATGGGGCAATTAAATGGTTATGAAAAAGTTTACAATGTTTTATTAGATCAAGTTGTATTTATTTTGTTTTGATTGTAAGTTCAGAGGTTTTGAGATTGAGTGAGGCCATAACTGTATCTTCCAACCTTCAAACCTAACAATAACACACACACACACACAGGAACTTGGTAATACTAGTTGATAATTCCTTGATATTCCATGCTCACATCAAATCCACAGTTATCAAGGCAGCAGGACTAACAAACAACCTCCTCAGATCCACCCACCCTTTGCCAGTCATTCATGGTGACTATTAACCAAACCCACATGAGACCACTGCTACACTTTGGCTCACCACAGACTCACCAACTCCCTGGAAGACTTGAGGCTCATTCAGTCTGCACACCCAATAGACCAAACAAATATACTCTCTCTCTCTCTCTCTCTCTCTTGATATTGTAAAGTTTTTCATAATCAGTTGGTCATCGCTCCACAGAACCTAACCTAACCTATTATTATTACTTGAGTCTTTCACTGCGACGTACACCACAACACAGTCCTAAAACAGTGAAATGTCAAGAAAAAAATCAAGATAGAAGAGAGAATTATAAAGAGTGTATTGAAGAGTCTTTAGTTAATGGAATGGTTTGAGATGGCAATGAGTGAGTGAAGGGGAAATATCTCAGTGTTGGTTTGTTGATAAGGAAGATGAACCAAATGGCAGGGAAAGTGTTAAGGTACATGGTCAGTCCACCACCACCACCACCACCACACCCCACCCCACCCCCTACCATCAACACCACACTACACCACTACTTGTACGACCAGTGTGGTGGAGCATTCACACCACTGCCCCACAACACCAGAAAGCTCAGCGTCTCCACACCATCCTTACACAGGAATGCAGCACCATCAACAAACACCTGACAGAACTGCAGCACTGGACTAAGCACCACCACCACCACCACCACAACGGTCCACCCTAACTTCTACTGTGCCATCACTGAAGGGGACAGATGCTCACCACTCATGGACCACCACCAGGAACAAGAAACAAATGCTCTCCCTAAGGAACTCCCCCCCACCATTGAGTCAGGAGGACCCCACACCCACACAGACGTCCTTCAGTCACCGCTGGGACACTTAGTACCTGCTCCAGACACCCCAAGACTCCACCCTCCACCTCACCAAGTGTTAGAGGTACACCATTCCACTGCCACACTGACCTACACCAGCCACAGACAGGAGTTGATGGCCTAAGACAACCCAACTCTGTCCACCCTCCCTTCCTAACACCACCAACACCATCCCCACTTCCTCCCAACAGTTCTCATCCACCTCTCAACCCTCCTGTGTGCAATGGCTGTGAGTCTTACCAGCAGACCACCTCCTCACCGTACACTGGCCTACCCTGCTGTGCTCCTGTCCACCTTCCCCCTATAACGGCCACCACCTCACTGCTGTGGAAGGTCAGGTGTCTCCTCCACAAACCCAAAAGTTCCAGTAACACAGCAAAGACACTTCCCACTGTCATTGGGGTGTGTGACATGATGGCCAACACCTCACCTCACCTCACCTCACCTCACTGCTGTACACCTGCCAGGCTACACCACCACCAAGAAGGCCGTGGGTTGGGGGTGTCTTCCTCCCCATCAGAACAAGCCTCACCCACACTCTCTCAGCCTTCCACCTTGAGATTGTGGCAGTTCAGTTTGGTCCACCTCCAGAGGCTGGCTCAGTCACAGTATAAGCAGGGCAGGGTATTCTACTGGGAGCTTCACCACCACTTCTCCTGTTTACCTTCTCCAGTTGTCATCAATGGGTGGTGTTAATGCACACTGTCTGTCCATGCTGCAACCCACACCTCTCACAACACCAGAGGAACCAGACCTTCCCCTTCCTCACCCCATCCATCCTCAACCTCTTCCTCAGCAGCCCACTCCTCTCCACCCTCACCACCACCACCACCACTCCTGACGTAGGGAGCGACCACCTTCGCCTAGACTGTCCCTACACCACACACCCCAGAATGCCTGTCTTGGTTACATATAAAGCCTTCTATCCTCTATCCTCCTCAAAGACGCCTCACCACCCACCCCCCCCCCCACCCCTGGACAATGCTGCAGGAACCACCAAGACCCTGAAGACCACCAGCAAACCAGCCATCCACCTCACCACTCCCCTGCTGCACCACCACCCCAGCACAGTGCAATGATAACCGTGTTGAGGCAGTGCAGGATGACCGGAGTGCCTGGAATAATGGCACAACTTTACTGGCACTGTAGCTTGGAGGTGCCAGGATCATACTCCACGCTGAAAGGAAGACATGGCACTCTGTTCTTCTCTCTCCTCCACCTCCTGAAGAACATGTTACTTTATCCACGTCATTGAAGGGACCCTCCACCCTCCACCTTCCACCCACGCCAAGAGCCATGAGAGAAACACCTTAATGACCTCCAGAAGGCAGAGATTCCACCCACTGCCACCATATCAGAGTCTCCATCCCATCCACTTCAGGTCCTCCACACCAAACTCAAGTGAACAGACTTTTGGTGAGAGTTCTCCTACATTCTCTCTCTCTCTCTCTCTCTCCTCCTCCTTCAACCTAACCTAATCCAGCACACCCCCCCCTCCCTCTCTCTCTCTCTCTCTCTCTCTCACAAAGGTAAAAACAAACACACACACAGCCAACTCTGTCCTTTATTACCAAACACACACGCGCGCACACACACAGACGTACACACTAAATTAATTGCATTGATAAACCGTGTGCGCTACCAAACCTCTATCTAATATTTACACGCGCACACATCATGTACGTTATTCCAGTACATCTTCCCTCCCCCCTTATTACATCTCCAAGGCACAGATGCGCACACACTAACACACACACATACATACATACACGTGTGCGTTTTGTAGCTACTAGGTTATGTTCTGTATTAATCTATTTTTGTTTTTATTTTTTATTTATTTTTTCATTTGTATCTTTTCCCTTCATTTTCATTACTTCTCTCTCTAGTCAAGGCACAAAAAAACTAACATTTATTTTTTAGAAGCTATTGTCATTTCAAATTATCTTTCTTCCATTGTATTTCCTTTATTTTCATTGTTCCTCTCTATTATTTGGGAAAGACCACTAAAACACTCATTCTTCCATCTTTTTCCTGATTATTTTTTTCTATTTTCATTTTGTATTCTTGTATCATTCATCATCCTTCAATTTCTAAACATTTATTTCTAGGATATTATTATTTTTTATTTTTGCTTATTTGTTAACTTTTTTTTTGTGCATCTTCCATCATTCCGTGAAATTTGAGTCATTTTGGTTTCGTATTAACTTTCTTCTTCATTTCAGAGTCAATTTTTTTTAACAAGTACTTTTTTGCGTCACCTAAGTCAAATATTCACATTTTAAGTAATGGCAACCTAGGGAGTATCTCTCTCTCTCTCTCTCTCTCTCTTTCTCTCTAATTTTGTTCATTTGGGCCATAGGTAAATCTCCTCTCCCTCTCCCTCTCCCTCTCTCTCTCTCTCTCTCTCTCTCTCTCTGTGTGTACAAAAATACATCTGGATAATTCAAAGCACCATCTACCCACAATGCTCCTTGCTGCAGTATTCAATAAAAGCTAATATATGAATATGTACATTAGTAAATAGTACTGATTTGTTCTACTTGGAGCGAGTGAGAGAGAGAGAGAGAGAGAGAACTAACAATAAAATGAAAAAGAAAGATCACAAGAGAGAAAGAGAATAATAAAATGAAAAGAGAGACAGAGAGAGAGAGAGAGAGAACTAATAATAAAATGAAAAAGAAAGATAATGAGAGAGAGAGAATGAAAAAGAAAGATTACAAGAGAGAGAGAGGAGGAGGAGAGAAACTATACCTCCTCATTAGCTACATCAAACACACACACACACACACATTCATCAATTCTCTCTACTTCTTGAAAAACTTCTTGTTGGGGTCGGCAGCATGGTCAAGGAGGAGCTGGCAGGGCTGGAAGGAGCTGCCGTAAGCCTCCTGGAAACCCCTCATGCGCTCCACCAGCTTGTCCGCTCCATATGAGTCCACAAAACGGAACGGACCGCCAGAGAACGGAGGGAAGCCAAGACCAAACACTGCTCCGATGTCGCCCTCCAGCTGTTGGGTTAAGTTAGGTTAGCGACACACACACACACACACACACACACACACACACACACACACACACACACACACACACACACACACCAACTGGCACCCCCCTACACTGCCCCTGACACCTGTACCTGTGTGTGTGTGTGTGTGTAACCGTGGCCAGTTTTGAGTGAGCATGGTGTGCCAAACAAAGGGTAATAGTAACTTAATCTATTGTGTTTCCTCCCTCCCTCCCTCTCTCTCTCTCTCTAACATGGCCTCACTACAAGCAAGAGAAATGTAAGGTGGTGTGTGCTTACATTATACAACAAGGCTGGACACCATCACACATCTATTTCCACTCAACATGTAGTCTATCTGTGTGTGTGTGTGTGTGTGTGTGTGTGTGTGTGTGTGTGTGGAACTGCTGGTCTGGTGTATAGGTCATAATTATTACTGTGTGTGTGTGTGCGCCTGCCTTTCACTCCAACAAGATGGCACAGCGTTTCAGGGACATGGGAGTGGTGAGGCAGCAGCAGCAGCAGCAGCAGCAGCAGCACCCACCCCACTTCTCAAAGCTGGCAGGTCTCGGAAAGTGTTTTCCCCCCCCCCCCTCCCTTTGACTTGGCAGCCACACTGGACATCAGTGTACGGGTCTAAAGAATATTTTGACTTCCGAGGCTGACCAGAATTGTAAAGTGGGATGAGTGTTGTTGCTGCTGCTGCTGCTGCTGCTGTCGTCATCTTACCAAGCACTGTGTTGTCTCCACCCTCACTCCTTTTGTTTGAGTGGAAGACACACACACACACACACACACACACACACACACACACACACACACACACACACAGACTAAAAGTAATAATAATAATAACCTTTGTACTAACCAGCAGTTTCACACACACACACACACAAACACATACATACATACATACACACTCATACATACATACACTACATGAATAAAAATGTGATGATAAAGATAATTAATTACCAGAACATGTAAGCTTAAACCAAGGATTCTCAAATAAATATCTATCTACTTACAAATCTTTCTCTCTCCATATGTATAAAATGTATGATCCAATGTGGCCGTCAATTCATTAATACTGTACGTAACGACAGCAATAAGTGTCTCAGAATTCACGGGTCAGTCCAGCTCCTATAATAAACTTGAAACACACACACACACACACCCCTGTCCCCCATACAAGCCAGATAACCTAATACACCAACTAACTATCAGACAGACACACACATCAACCACCAGTCTGCCACAAAAGCATTACCAGCGGTCGTGGCTGCTGCACTATACCACAGCACAACCAAAGGCCATAACACAAACCAGGGAAAGAAATTGCTGCAGATATGAAGGAGACTGAAGCAACCCTCAACACAACACAGGCTGAGGGAGGAGTGGTGAGTGGGTGGGAGGGACAAGTGAACCATCTGTGTCTCCCTTTGGTACAGTGTGGGGAGTGATGGAGAGACAAGGGGTAACTGACTGCTGTGTTGTGGGTTTACAGGTGTGTGTGGTCGCTGTAGTTCTTGACAGTTTTCTCTCAAGTGTGCGAGTAAAATAAGCATAAGGAACAGAGGGGTAGAAGAAAGAGGACACACATTACAGGCTGGGTGTGTGTGTGTGTGTACTGTACGACTTTGAGGAAATACTGGATTAGTGTTGATATGGAGATGGAACCACACCACTACACCTAACACACACACTCAAAAGTAATGATCATCCATCACTCTCTTTAAATCTTAACTGGGTCACACACACACATGCACACAAAAAATCATGTTTCTCTATACTAAGCTGGCAATCCTACACACACACACACACACACACACAAACCCATCTAGGTCACAAAAACAACAACAAACAATTAAATAACAGAATATCACACAAATTATAAGTAAAAAAAAAAAGAAACAAGACAAAATGATTACTCAGTCCTGAGGTGGCAGCCATACTTACAGGGTTGGTCAGAATGCCTTCCTGTAGACAGAGAACAGCCTCGTTGATGAACTTGGAAGCCAGACGCAGCGCTACAGTCTCATTGTTGTCGTGTGGGAGCTGTAGGACGTGCGTTAGGTTAGTGTGAGGTCACCCCCTGTCACCTCCTACCTTTGCTTACTTAAGTTATTGGGGTTTTCAAGGGTGTTTTTATGGAGCTGTAGGATGTGGGTTAGTTTGTGTGAGGTTATTCCTGTCACCTCCTACCTTTGCTTACTCACCTCCTACCTTTGCTTACTTAAGTTATTGGGGTTATCCAGGGTGTTTTTATGGTTCTAATAGTCAAGAGTTAGCCAAAAGATATTAATACTTGCTGGAGCTGTAGGACGTGGGTTAGTTTGTGTGAGGTTATTCCTGTCACCTCCTACCTTTGCTTACTTAAGTTATTGGGGTTTTCAAGGGTGTTTTCAACGTTCTAATAGTCAAGAGTTGGCCAAAAGAATGGGATGTGTTGGAAACCCTTTTAAACATTCACTAGAACATTAATACTTCCTGGACATCAATTTAGTGTTTATTCTGAGCAAGAGAGAGATTACTGGTGAACTGAGGAGGAGTCTTTGAAACTTTAACTTGATTACTAATACTTGATGGATGTCACTTTAATGTTTGTTGAGAGAGAGAGAGAGAGAGATACAACTGGTGAACTGAGAAGGATCTTGGTGTTGTTGTCGTCATTCAAAAAGCAATGTGAGGAAATGATCATCACCTTGTGGCAATACAGACAGAAGACACGGATACATTTGTTAATATTTTTCTTATGTACGAGGAGAAATCTGGCTAAGGGTAACAAAAGCAAGGCCCACTCAGGTGCAAGTCCCCAAGCAGGCAGGGAGTTCCAGTGTATCAGAGAGAGGGGTGAAGGATTGAGAGGTGGTGGTAGTAGTAGTAGTAGTAGTAGTAGTAGTAGTAGTAAGTAAGTAAGTAAGTAAGTAAGTAAGTAAGTAAGTAAGTAAGTAAGTAAGTAAGTAAGTAAGTAAGTATGTATGTATGTATGTATATATGTCATGTAGTAGTAATAGTAGTAAAAGAAAAAAAGTAGTAGCAGAAAAATAGTAGTAGTAAAAGCAGTAATAGTAGTAGAAAGATAGCAGTAGTAGTAGAAAAAAATAGTAGTAACAGTAGCAGTAGCAATAACAACACAATGGGAGTAGCAATATAAAAATAGTAGTAGTAGTAGTAGTAGTAGTAGTAGTAGTAGTAGTAGTAGTAGTAGTAGTAGTAGCAGCATTGGGTGGTTCCTTACCTTTGGCGTGACCGAGTACTTTTTGAGAAGCTGCAGCGCTCCATCATTGACGTTCCTGTCCTTCACACCCGCCTCGTACACAAACACTCCCTTCCCTGACTTGCGGCCTGGGGGGGGGGGAGGGGGGAGGCACGGTGAGTGGGGTGGTGGTGGGGGTGGGGAAAGAAGATCAGAGTTTGTGTTTCCTCATGTAGTAGTAGTAGTAGTAGTAGTAGTAGTAACAATTCCATTAATTACGGCATATTTTCAAAGTAACAACCTCCACAGCCTCTCCATCACCACAAACAGCTTCCTCAACTCTGACTAATAAATCACTTGGAAACATAGACATTTAAAAAAAAAACTATTTATTACATCAACTACCTGGGTTTGCAATAGTTTCTCCTTTTAAGACTAGAAATATTGTTGCATCTCTGCTTCACCTCCACTATTTCAAAAGGCTTCATTTAAATGTACACCCGTTTTTTAAGGTGTTTTTGTGGTTGTAGAGGCAGAGTGACAACATTTCCACATTATTAACTGGAGAAACACTTGAAAACCCCGCTACTCATCTCTGTGGCCTTAATAAAACAGTAGTGGTGGTGAGAGAGAGAGAGAGAGAGAGAGAGAGAGAGAGAGAGAGAGAGAGAGAGAGAGAGAGAGAGAGAGAGAGAGAGAGAGAGAGAGAGAGTGTCCAGTGGAGCCACTCACCAAGGAAGCCAGCCTGCACCATCTCCTCCAGCAGCCTCACATCTCCATCGCTGACCCGGGAGCCCAGAGCCTTGGTGAGGTGCTGCCCTACGTGTTTGGCTACATCCATACCTGTAATGACCAGCCCAGGTAGAGAGACACACACACAGCCCAGGTAGAGAGACAGACACACACACACACACAGCCCAGGTAGAGAGACAGACACACACACACAGCCCAGGTAGAGAGACAGACAGACAGACAGAGAGAGACACACACACACACACACAGAAAAATGATGAGAGAAATGTAGAAACACATACAGAAAAAAGGAAGAGAAGATGAGAGAGAGAGAGAGAGAGAGAGAGATTCAGATAAGAAGGGAGAGATAATTAAGAATAACAAGAAAAAAGGAGGAAAAATAAAGAAGGAAAGAGAAAAAAAAGAAAAGGAAAAGAAAAAAGAAGGAAGTAAAGGCACAAGAGGTGAGAGAAGACAAGAAAAACAAACAAATACAAAAAAAAAAAATAAACACACACAATATAGCATAAATCATAACTCTATAATACAAGGTAGTAAATGGCATTGAAAAGCTGGACAAGCCAAACCTGGTGATGATGATGGTGATGATGATGATGATGATGATGATGATGATGGAGGGAGAAAGGACAGACAGATGAGAGGACAGACAGACAGACAGACAGACACTGAAGGAAGATCAGAAAGAGTCGGTGTTTGAAGGACATTAAAAAGTGCAGTTTTCCACATCAAACTGTGGATATTTGGAATGGATCAAAGGAAGAGATTGTCACACCAACCAACACACATAAAATTGAAGGAAATGTTGGAGATATGGAGACAGGACACTATGAGCCACACTCAATCCCTAAATAATACAACTAGTAGGCAAACACACACACACACACACACACACACACACACACACACACACACACACACACACACAGAGTTAAGAAAAGGATATTATAATGAATGTACATCAATATTTTCAACAAGATAAGATTAAAGAAGTACTTACACACACACACACACACACACACACACACACACACACACACACACACACACACACACACACACACACACACACACACACAGAGTTAAGAAAAGGATATTATAATGAATGTACATCAATATTTTCAACAAGATAAGATTAAAGAAGTACTTACACACACACACACACGTACACACACACACACACACACACACAGAGTTAAGAAAAGGATATTATAATGAATGCACATCAATATTTTCAACAAGATAAAATTAAAGAAGTACTTACACACACACACACACACACGTACACACACACACACACACACACACGTACACACACACACACGTACACACACACACACACACACACAGACAGACAGATACTAACCCACTTCATCGACCAGCGTGGCCGTCCCAACAGGCCAACCAAACGCCTTAGTGGCCTTATCCAGTCGTTTGGGGTCCACTCCCTCCTGAAGCAGCAGCAGCGCGTGGTCCATCATCACGGCCAAGATGCGGGACGTGTAGAACCCTGGACCGTCACCCACCACAATCACCACCTGCAGGTTAGCGCAGCGGTGCAATAAAGGCGTCTAATCACACCCCACAACACTGGTGGTGGTGGTGGTGGTGGTGGTGGTGGAAATGTGTCCCAATAGTAGTAGTAGTGAAGGGGTTAAAATAGTACAGAGTGTGGCCGTTATTAATGTTGTTGTTGTTGTCATCACTTCCATACACAACACCACCACCACCACCACCACCCTTGCTAATAATGTCAATAAAAGCACCTAATCACACCCCACAAAACTGGTGGTGGTCAAAATGTGTCCCAGTAGTAGTAGTAGTAGTACTGAAGGGGTTAAAATAGTACAGAGTGTGGCCATTAATCTTGTCACCTCCATACACCACCCTTGCTAATGTCAATAAAAGCGTCTAATCACACCCCACAAAACTGGTGGTGGTCAAAATGTGTCCCAGTAGTAGTAGTAGTAGTATTGAAGGGGTTAAAATAGTACATTGTGTGGCCATTAGTAATGTTGTCATCACCTCCATACACACCACCACCACCCTTGTTAAAGTCAATAAAAGCGTCTAATCACACACAAAACTGTTGGTGGTGGTCAAAATGTGTCCCAGTAGTAGTAGTAGTAGTACTGAAGGGGTTAAAATAGTACAGAGTGTGGCCATTAATCTTGTCACCTCCATACACCACCCTTGCTAATGTCAATAAAAGCGTCTAATCACACCCCACAAAACTGGTGGTGGTCAAAATGTGTCCCAGTAGTAGTAGTAGTAGTATTGAAGGGGTTAAAATAGTACATTGTGTGGCCATTAGTAATGTTGTCATCACCTCCATACACACCACCACCACCCTTGTTAAAGTCAATAAAAGCGTCTAATCACACACAAAACTGTTGGTGGTGGTCAAAATGTGTCCCAGTAGTAGTAGTAGTAGTACTGAAGGGGTTAAAATAGTACAGAGTGTGGCCATTAATCTTGTCACCTCCATACACCACCCTTGCTAATGTCAATAAAAGCGTCTAATCACACCTCACAAAACTGGTGGTGGTGGTCAAAAAGTGTCCCAGTAGTAGTACTGAAGGGGTTAAGGAAAGACATGCCCAGTAGTTAAAACAGAATTAAATAAATGAAAATAAAAGTAAATACAAGTTTTATGCATTCCTAACCACCCTAATGATTGAAGACAAGACATATAGAAGCAAAGTGTCTCAGAATAATCAGTTTTGTGGTCAATATGGGACAGAGGATGGTAAAAAATCACTTACTTTCACCCTTAACTTATGTAAAACTAACTACAACATAAAATTAATCACTCATAAATTTTTAATCACAGAATATTTAAACCATCAAATCTAATCTCTTTTCAAAGCAAACTAAGCATGTATATTAGTGAAGTTTTTATAAGGATGGCCAAGACAGAGAGAGAGAGAGGGGGGGGGATGAAGTTATAAACACACACACACACACACACACAGCTTGTTTGCATACCTCGCCTTGATTGGAGGTTAAATGTACTCTTGATAACTGTGGTTTGTCAGGTGTGTGGCTACCTAACCTAACCCAGTGTGGTTAAGAAAGACTACAGAGCAAAGACTTAGAGATCAGTGGATAACTCAGTGGTATAGCAATATTAGCTTGAAATCTGTGTGTACGACATATTTAAAACTGTTATGGAATGGAGGAACATTGAACAAAATTAAGAACCAAATGAAGGATTGTATTAACACTGCTTAGAGATAATAATAACAGGTTACCAGTCACAGCAGGAAGATATCAGAAGGTTCCAAGACAAGAAAGACTGAGTGACAAATGTGAGTGTGGTGTTGTAGTGTGGTGTTGTAGTGTGGTGTTGTAGTGTGGTGTTGTAATGGGTGATGAATAGCATGTTGTTTTAGAGTGTAACAACAACAGTAGGTATGTAATTAGGCAACTTAGGCAGCAATATGTTCCAGAATACTATTAAACTTGGCCGAACAGATTCAAGTGTTGTTCTTTGACGCAGTGCAACAATACTCATACATCGGATAAATTAGTTCATTTTTTGGATGAAATATTTAAAATGTTTAGGTAGTAAATGTTAAAGGTTAAATTTAGTTGAGTTAATACAAAACATGTGTTGCAGTAACTAGAAAAATCTGTAGAGATATTGTAAAGAAGCTGCCCTCCATACTTATTCTACAGTCTCACCCAATAAACTTAATTTTCACACACACACAGACACACACAGACACAGACAGACAGACAGACAGACACACACACCTTTCCTTGCCGCAGCCCGACATCCACGGCTCGTGCTGTCGTCTCCTTTGAAGTCTTGTCGGTGTTGATGATCTCAAGAAGCTGCATCTTGTCCACCGGGGAGAAGTAGTGCATCCCTATCACCTGCCGGGGAGAGGAGGGGGCGGGAGAAGGTTGCATTAGGTGAGGGGAGGGGAGGGGAGGTGAGGGGAGGTTAGGTGTCTCTCTCTCTCATGATGTGTGAATTAAAACAGGTTAAATGCTTCTCTCTCTCTCTCTCTCTCTCTCTCTCTCTCTCTCTCTCTCTCTCTCTCTCTTATGATGTGTGAGTTAAGAGAGGTTAAATGCTTCTCTCTCTCTTCTCTCTCTCTCTCTCTCTCTCTCTCTCTCTCTGTCTCTCAAGATTAGAACTGAAAGATAGAGGGAAGAGGAAGAAGAGGAGAAGAAGAAAAAATAAGATGAAACAGAAAAGAGGAGGAGGAGGACAAAAGAAATAAAGAACAATCACTCTCTCTCTCTCTCTCTCTCTCTCTCAGTAACACCACATCCTTCCGTACCATTAAATCCATCGCACCATTGGAACGAACCTTTGCATTATCATCATCATAAAATATAAAACATACAATACACCTCTCTCCCTCTCTCTCTCTTACATTTTCTGGTCGTTTGCTGGCCTTGGCGATGTCAGCAATGGGGAGAGCGGAGGTGTTGGTGGCCAGAACACAGTGGTCGGGTATGACAGCCTCCGTTTCCCTCACCACCCTATGCTTGAGTGCCAAATCCTCAAACACCGCCTCAATCACCATATCGGCAGAGGACAAGTCAGAGTACTGCAGGGAAGGAATCAGGCCGGCCATGTACTTGTCAGCCTCAAATTTACTGATCTTCTTCCGCTTCACCACTTTGTCCAGGCCGCCCTGCACCTGGTTAATGCCCCGGGCCAGACCTGCATTGCTCACGTCCTTCAGGATTGTGCGGAACCCCTTGTCCACCGAGACCTGCGCTATGCCGGCCCCCATCAGCCCCGCCCCCAGGATGGCCAGGGTCTCGTCACGCCTCGCTGGTTTGCCGTAACTGTCGGGGAGGGGAGGGGAGGGGAGGGGAGGGGAGGTAAGGTGTGGTGAGGTTAGGTTAGGTTAGCATCCAAAAAAGCAATAAACAATAATAATAACACTTATATTTTCTTTATACATAAAAAAAAAGAAAAATAATAATAATAACAACAATATCTAACACTCACCAAAACACGATACAAAAAAAGAATTAACCTAACCTAACCTAACCAAAACACAATACAAAAAAAGACTTAACCTAACCTAACCTAACCTAACCTAACCTAAGCTAACCCCAATACCTGTTCTTCTTGCACTCCGTCTGGCCGTGGAAGAGCCCAATGAGGCCTCGCGATTCGCTGGTCATGGCAAGGTGGCCGAAACCCTGCCGCTCTGCCACCTCCCCCTGCTTAATGCCCTTGTCCAGCCCTGCACGCACCACCTGACCACACACAGTAGGGGAGGTTAGGTTAGGTTAGGTGTGTGATGGTAAGGAGAGAGAGAGAGAGAGAGAGAGAGAGAGAGAGAGAGAGAGAGAGAGAGAGAGAGAGAGAGAGAGAGAGAGAGAGAGAGAGAGAGAGATAGAGGAGA
>JAHFWG010000132.1:193587-210937 GCA_020233015.1 Callinectes sapidus | reverse complement strand
GTACACGGCGCCCCGCCACCTCCGCCGTGCCCCCCACCTTGGCTCCACCGTCAGCTCAGCGCGCGCCCGCTACTCCCCATGCCGCCTCCCCGCCAGTGTCTGATGCCAGTTCGGTATCTCCAGAGGTTGCGTCACTCCAGGCAGCTGGGGCATTAATGAAGTCTCAGTGTTCATCATATACTGCGCGTCTCGAGGCCATTGAGCGCCGAATGGATGAGTTCGTCAGCCAGCAAGCAGAAATGAACACCAAGATCTCTGTTGTGATGGAGGCACAACAAGCCTTTTCCGTCACCATTACCAACCTCGCTGAAAAGATTGATTTCCTCGCTACGCATCTTGAGAGGATTACTACTCTACCTTCAGCATCCTCACTCTCCCGTGGCGCGCAGCAGAGTGCTGCTCACGCCGCCCCATCGACTTCACTTGGCCGCTCCAAACTGAGGGGCAGTGATGGATAGACAGATACAGCTTCACGTCCTTTCCTGGAATGCCTGCGGCATCACGCACTGCCTCAAACAGTCTGCCCCCAAGGGTTATGTGTATCAGCATCATCCTGATTTAATTTTCATTCAAGAGGCTTTTGTTGGTCATCCTGTAGCACAGTGGGGACCGGCGCCGCCGTTGAGTGGCTACACTCCTTACGGTCATCATGCCCGGAACGGCCTCATCACCTACGTTCACTCTGCTATACCACACCGACTTCTCCGGTGCTCTACACACGATGACACGACCTTCCAGCTGCTTGAGGTGGCAGTGGGCGCCGGCGCGATTTGGCTGTGTAATGTCTACGCGGCTCCAGGCAGGATAGACACTGCTGTTCTCCCCACTCCAACTGTTCGAGGCACAATTTATATGGGAGATTTCAACGCCCGACATCCTGCCTTAGGTGACTTCTCGCTGGCACCGAATCGCAACGGGACACGCCTAGAGGAATGGCTCCGTCGCTACCGACTCACACGCTGGGATACTGGAGGTGCCACACACTCAAGAGGAGGCACGCTTGACCACATCTTGACTCATGGCCTGGTGGCATCCAGTGTCAGGTGCTCCTCCGTGCCAACATTGTTTTCTGATCATCTTGCCCTCACCCTCCACTACTCACTCCCAGCCGCCCCTCCTCACCTTCACCGACGCACTCGCATCAATATCCCTCCTAAGTACTGCCCAACCTATATCTCCTACATGTCTTCTCTTCTTCCTACATTCAATTTGACCTCACCTGACCAGCTGTACTCATCCATTGTCACCTCCACACACGCTTTTTATGACCGCTATGTTCGCAGGCCGCACATCAAGCGTCGCACAGACACTCCGGCCTGGACACTGGATCACCGTATTGCCCAAGCAGAGAGGAAGGCGAAGGAGGATGGCCTTTCCTTCCAAAGTCACCCTTCTCCTGAGAGTCTGCGGAAGTACCAGTCATCTAGGGACGAGCTCGTAGTCCTCCAAAAAGGTGTCCTCACTGAATCTTGGCACCAGTTTACCAGCAGCATCAACCGCCAGACAAGTGTAAGCTCCATGTGGCGTCTAATTAATAGAGTTGTGAAGCGGAAACCAGCCAGCACACTTCAGCATAGTCCAGGTCAGTACGCCCAAGATCTTATCAATGGCTGGTCTAGGCAGTCACGTGCACGAAACCTTCCCCAGCACATTCGTGAGGCTCTCTCCTCTAAGGAAGATCTCCGCACGCTCCGTCTGATGAATGCTTTGCTGAAGCCAGACGAGGAAGATGACAGGCCCATCACCGAAAGTGAAATTCGTCGTGCCCTCACTAAAGGAGAGGCATCAGCTCCAGGTGACGACGGCATCACTTACTCTGTTCTTAGACTCCTTCAGGAAGTCTCTGGCAATCCTCTTCTCCGGCTATACAATGTTTGTTTTCGGCAGAGATGTGTGCCGCGCGCCTGGACCTCCAGCACCATCATACCCATTCCAAAGCCCGGCACAGACAAGTTCAGACCTATATCACTTACATCCTGCTTTAGTAAGGTGATGGAGCGCGTCTTCCTTAATCGGCTTATGTTCCGGCTTGAGAGCAAGTTATCTAACAGACTTTACGGCTTCCTCCCACAACGTGGTACGCACTACTGCCTCATGGAGTTGTACACCCGCCTCACCTCAACCAGTGTAGTTGCTTTCCTCGATCTGAAGAGTGCCTTCGATATTGCCAACAGGGATATCATACTCGACCAGCTGGTGGACTTCGGAGTTAAGGGCAACCTACTCGGGTGGGTGCGGGAGTACCTGCGTAACAGAACCTCTCGTGTTCTGTTTAAGGGTGCGATTAGTTCTGTCGAGGGGTTTGAGCTTGGCACCCCACAGGGTGGCGTTCTCAGTCCTTTCCTCTATAATGTCTTGATGCATCGCCTGCTTCCCTTACTTCCTGAAGTCCCTGGCCTCACCATCACCTGCTATGCTGACGACATTTGCATCCACGCACACACACCTGGAATCTTGCAACACTTCCTCCACTCGTTCTATGTCTCGTCCTCCTCGTGTGGCCTCATCATTTCGCCAGAAAAGAGCCGTATTTTTACTCTTCGCAATCCGAGACCCCTCCCAGCCTTCACCGTGGGCAACAGCGCCATCCCTGTGTGCACACAGTACGTCTACCTGGGTGCACCAGTGAGAATTCCTTCAACCACGCCTACCCGTCAGCGCGTTCATCCCATAGTCCACGACCTTCTGACCCGGCTGCAGCAGCGCCTGACGCCTCTCAGGTGGCTCCTTAATAACGCGACTGGTGTTTCCATCCCTGTGGCCAGGACAATATACATAACCTTTATTCGGTCAGTCATTGACTACCTCTCGCCTGCACTTGTCCAGTTGCCCAAAACTACACTAGAGCCTCTCGACAAGTTTCAGAACACAGTAATGAGACTCATCTTAGGGTGTCCCATGTCTACCAGGATAGTCAACATGCTGAGTGAGCTCAACCTTCCACCCCTGATTGAAAGGATCCACTCTACTGTCGCATATTTCACCGTCAAGTGCCTCCACTTTCCCCATCTCTCCCCTCATTATTCACAAGTCATAAGGACCTTCCTCCAGCTGCGTCCTCGCATACCTCCCCTACAACCTGGTGGCCGCGCTCTCATCAAAACTGTCGCGTCTCAACTGCAACGTTTGGACATCAATATTCCTGTCGCCGATTTTTTCCCTCCGCCTCCACCCTGGATGCTGCCAATCCCGACGGTACACTTCACTCCCACCTGCAAGGCTCACCCTCCCGTCCTGCAGAAACAACTAGCACTGGATGCCATAGCGACGGGCTCGAACACCATCGACACGCCACACCACATCTACACGGATGGGTCTGTGCAGGTGGACGGCGCAGCTGGATGTGCAATTTCCTCTCCTGACGCAGTACCATCAGCAGAGGGCTGGGTTGGGCGTCGACTGCCGGCTCACTCTAGTTCCACATTCTGTGAGTTGCACGGCGTCTTAGATGCTGTGAGTCTCCTCTGTCAGAGAAGCCTCAACGGTGTTGTTGTATGTGACTCGCAGGCAGCCCTTCCCGCCCTTTCATCAACAAGTCCTGTCTGTCGTCATTTGGTGAACAGAATCCTGACAGGCCTGGCCCTGGCTCATGATCGGTCATTGGTCATCAAGTTTATTTGGATCCCTTCACATGTCTCACTCTCACACAGCGACGCAGTGGATCGCCTGGCCAAAGCTGCTTGTGTCCTTCCTGCCCACGACGCTAGCCCTGCTCCCTCTCTTCAATGCCTCAAGACCAGGATCCGTGCAGCCTCCCTACTCTCCACGAGCATCAGTACGGACAAACAGAGGGCGGCCAGCGTCTCCATTCAACACTATGACGCCTTTCGTCACCATCGCTTCAAGTATCGTCGTCGAGGGCTGTGGGTTCGAAAACATAATGTGGTGTCAGCGCGGATGAGGCTCGGCTACCGACCTCTGTGGCAGGTTGCGGGCTTGGAAGACGAGCCTCACTACACCTCCTGTCCTCTGTGCCACTCTGCCAACTCCAATCACCTGCACCACTACTGCCTGGATTGTCCTACTGTGGGGGACCTGCTTCCGCGCGGGCAGCCTCTCCTGGCCGTGTGTCAACATCTGCTGCAGGACGACCACCTGGACCTCATCCTGACCCGCCACCCACAGTTTGGCGGATGTTACCTTAGTATGAGCTAAACTCATATATACTTGTGCCTTCACACTTTCACTTTTGGAATTTATATATCACCAGATATATATTGCCCCCTTTTTTTTTTTTTTTTTTTTTTTTTTTTTTTTTTTTTTTTTTTACTACTTTTGTAAACACTCCTATTCAATCAGTTGTTGCATCCCTCGTGTTTTTTATTGTATATATCAATGCTTCTATTTAATTATTGTGTTCAGTGAATCTGCCCTCAGTATAATTTATTTGCCCTTGTGGCAGAATCGTCTGACATACTTATTTTGTCCTGCATATGTATTTGTTCATGTGTTTTTGTATAGTCTGCCGCACGTCTCTGTGCGCAATAAATTGATAAAAACAAACAAAAACTCTCTCTCTCTCTCTCTCTCTCTCTCTCTCTCTCTCTCTCTCTCTCTCTCTCTCTCGTCTCTCTCTCTCTCTCTCTCTCTCTCTCTCTCTCTCTCTCTCTCTCTCTCTCTCTCTCTCTCTCTCTCTCTCTCTCTCTTTTTTTTTATTATTTTTTTTTTATTTAAACATTTACATTTGCATACTTTGCCCAAAGGTACACTGCCGTGTGCCACCTATTTCAAGGGCAACAATTCTTAAATAATATTTTCATTTACACTTATATATATACAAATAAAAACCCTTATATCTAGGTACATATTTACACTTATAATTACTAATCTCTTAATTCTACAATTATATACATGCCACCACTGTATTGTCACTGCCCGCTTGCCAGTCTTTAACATGCAAGTAGGTTCAGAGGGGTGGGCTGAGCCCCTCTCCACTTATGGGCCGCGAGTTTAGCACTCTGGGTGTTCATTTCCCGTATGTGTGGAGTGGTAGCAGTAAAGATGTTCCACATCCCAGACACTCGCCCCACAAATATTCGTTGGTGCTGGGTTACGTAGTTGGTAATTGGTTGTGGGTAGGTAGGATCTCGGCACCTCCACTGCATCACCATTATTGAGCACCGTTCTCGTGCTCTGCGTAGTCACTCTTGGAGGATGACGTAACCCAGCCAAGTGTGGTATCTCCTGCACCATTACCATGTGGAACACAACAAGTGCTGCAACGTCCCTGCGGTGTTCCAGCGAATCGAGTTGACTCTCATGTTCAGGCTGTGTCAGCATCCACCAATCGCAGGGCGCGTCGCTGAATGCAGTCAAGTTTCTTGATATGGGAGGCAGCACACGACATCCAGGAGAGTGCGGCGTACTCTAAGTAAGGCCTTATCTGGGCCTTATAGAGTAATAGCCTACCCGTCCTGTCAAGGAAGCCGGCTGTCCTTCTCAAGGCTGAGACCCTGTGGGAGGCCTTTTGGGCAATGTGTTTGATGTGGCCAGCAAACCGTAGCCCTCGATCCACTTCCACTCCAAGAATCTTGACAGCTTCCTGGAGTAGTAGAGGAACGCCACCAAAGCGTATCCTTCCTTCCACTGCTGTCCCGGCAGTGGGGGATCGAGAGACCACCATTGCCTGGGTCTTCTCTGGGGCGAAAGTCACCTGCCAGCGTTCACCCCCTCCTGTATCACCCTTAGCTGATGATTTACTTCATCAGCCGCACGCCCACTGTCCTGTCGAGGGTAGGTGAAGGAGAGGGTACAATCGTCTGCATAGGCAGAGACTGCTGGCAGCTGCTGGAGAAGGTCGTCCACATATACATTCCACAGCACTGGCCCCAGCACGGAGCCCTGCGGAACTGAGGCTTCCACTGGGAGGGACTCAGAGGCCTGTCCATTTACTACTACCTGGAGGGTCCTTCCTTGCAGGTAATTCCCCAGTAGCTGGAGGAGGTTGCCTTGGATGCCTTTAGCGCGAAGTTTTTCCATCAGGCCTCTGTGCCACACCCTGTCGAAGGCACCCGCTATGTCCAGGGCAACCACAACGGTGTCCAGGCCTCCGTCAAGTGCGTCCTGCCACTTTTTGGTGAGGAGCATTAATAGGTCTGAGGTGGACCGTCCAGGTCTGAACCCAAACTGCTGTTCAGATAGGAGGTAGTTGTCGCGGAGGTGGTGACAAACTACATCTGTTACGACCCTTTCAAGCACTTTTCCCACCACTGACAGTAGAGAAATGGGTCTATAGTTTTTTGGGTTAGCTCTGGAGCTCCTCTTATGTACGGGGACCACTCGAGCCTCCTTCCACACTGAAGGCCAGGTGTTTTCCCGTAAACAGGCAGAGAAGACTGAGGTGAGAGGAGCGGACAACTCACTGGCGCATTGTTTTAATAAATGCGGGCTCACGTCATCGGGACCAGTGGCTTTTTTCGTGTCCAGCTGTTGTAGGAGACGTTTCACCTGTGGTTGTGTTACCTCCACCTCAGTGACCGTCTTCTCACACTGTTGGTCCAAACGAGGCGGAGGATGCTGGGGGGCCTCCACCCTCATTTTTTCCGCAAAGAGGGCAGCAAGCAGCTGGGCCTTCTCCTTGCTGCTAGTGGCCACGGTTCCGTCTTGCCTGGTGAGAGGAGGGATTGTGTCTTGGCGGCTGATTCCTTGTTTTTCCTTTACAAGGGACCACCAAGTCTTGTTCCCTACTCCTGGGCCTCGTAGTTTTCTTCGTAGGTCCTCCTCCCATTTTTTCATAGCCCATCTGCTGGTCACCACCATCCTCCTGCAGGCTGCCCGGTGCAAGTCCTTGTTGCGCCGAGTTGGACTCCTTTTATAACGGAGCCACGCCGCATACTTGGCCTCGGCAGCAACCCGGCAGCGGTAGCCAAACCAGGGTTGGTCCGTGGGTCTGGTGGTGTACTTTCGGTGTGGCACGTGGCGTCTTTGGAGGACCAATAGGCGGGAAGTCAGGGCATGCGCCTTGCTCTCCGCCCCACCTTGCAGCACTGTAACCCACTCCGTGTGACGCAGGTCGCGGCGCAAGGAGGCCCAGTCCGCCTTGTCCCACAGCCAGACAGTGCGGGTGGTGGCCTCGTCCCGAGCCACGCCCACATCCACCTGGGTCAAGACAGCATGGTGATCTGAGCTGCCCACAAGTCCCAGCTGGTGGCATTGAAGAGTGTCTTCCTGGAGGTCCGATATGACAGGGTCCAGTGTCCCTCCCCGCTCGTGCGTAGGGAAGGTAACGTGGTCTGTCAGGCCTTGTACTGTCAGGAGACTCTCGTAAGCGTGACGCTCTAGGTGGTGGTTAAGGTCTCCCACCACCAGGACGTGACTGCAGCTGTACACAGTCAATAGGTCGTCCAGCTTATCAGTGAGGTACTGGAGCGAGGAGGGACCCTGCCGCGGTGGGCGATACATTGCACACAGCAGGAGGGCCGAGCGGTCAGCCAGTACAACCCTGAAGAACATGGCCTCCATGTGAGGGTGTGTGTCCACTTCGAGTAGGTGGGCTTGTACTCCCTCCTTGAAGCAGACAGCCACTCCACTCTCTCTCTCTCTCTCTCTCTCTCTCTCTCTCTCTCTCTCTCTCTCTCTCTCTCTCTCTCTCTCTCTCTCGGGTCTCGGTTGGTTGATTGTTCTGTCAACACCGCCTCACTTGAGCTCCATACCTTCTGCAAGTTTTTGAGCGCCTGAGCGACCTGCCAACCTCCCTATTCAGCAGAGATATCTAGTAAGCCATCGTCGTTGCCATAGTACCTTCAGTGTGGTTTGGGGTTTTTGGACTTAGTCTGTAGCTTGCAAGAAACTTCAGACGCTTGGTCCAGACCCCTACGTTCGGGGGCCCCCGGATCCTCGGCGGTCCCCGGATCCGCGCATACGCGGTTGGGGGTGTAGTGACGTGGTAGGTGCGTCACTTCCTCTGCGGTCACACTTCACCTCTGTTGCCAACACCCTCGCCAAATGGAGTACTCAGGTCCTGCCTCTGTCGCTGAGGTTGAGGCTGACCTTGCCATGAGCGACGATGATGACGCCTCTGTACATTGGCCCTCGCTTGAAACCCACAGACATCCTCACTACTCAGCCTCCGCCAAACGAACCATGGATCGGGAGTCCGACACCGGCAGTGAACCCGCGTCACCTGCTGCTAAAACCTTCAAGCGAGATGATGCTCCTGCTCAACAGCCGGCCACTGACATCTCCCTACCTCGTCCTCATCATCGCACTCCACCCCTGTCTGCTACTCCTGCCTTCGCTCCCCGCGACGAGTACGTCAAGCTGGCCTTCAAGCAAAACCCAACCACCGCTGTGAAGCTTCGCTGGCTTAATGACGTCAACACCGCCTTTCGTCTTGATCGTGAGTTGGCGGAGGTGAAAATGTCTGCTGCTACATCTCGCTTTGTCTATATCTCGAGGCGTCGAAAGGACATACTCGACAGTGTCATGGGTGGAGAGTTTTCTTCAGTACAACTGGACATCCAGGACTCGAGTGAAAGGACCCGTAAGTTTCCCACTTACCTCATCACCCGCTACCCTGTGGATGTGGACCCATCCCTCGCCAAAGAGTTGCCAGGTGTGCATACTGTCCGCCGCTTTCGTCAACACGGCACGCCCATCAACCGTCTGGTCATCACCTGGAGTCTCTTGTCACCGCCCCCGCCTCTATACGATTTCTCCTTCCTGCCTTGCCTTCCTCCCTGTGAGTTTCGCAGAATGAAGGACGAGCAGCCTTGGTGCTTCAACTGCTGGGGTATTGGCCATATATCCCGATATTGCTCTGCCTCAGAGAAGTGTGCGTGGTGCGCGGGTGGCCACGCCTCCCGCTCATGCCCATACCGCACCTCAACCGCACCTGCCGCCCAGTCTGCCACCACCTCTACAGCAGAAACTTCCTCTACTCCAGAGCCTGACACTTCGAAGTGGAAGTGTCCTCGGTGTCTCATGCCTGGAGTTAACGTCTGGCATGGCTGCGCCAGGCGGTCCCGTGCCGACTCCCACCACTCTCAGCCACAGCCACAAGCGCCCTCGCTACCACCACCACCACCTCCTGTCTCTCCCCCTGCTCCACGTACTTCTTCTGAAATCATCGCTCTTCGCAACGCTGTCGCCGCCCTGGAATCCCGTTGCGCTGCTCTTGCGGCACGGTTCGATGCCATCGATGCCCGCATAGACAGCCTGGTTTCCCAAGGAGCTACCGCCGCCACTACTCTCTCCGGATTAACTGAATCCCATGGGGTAGTCATTGCCTCTGTCTCGGCCCTCACTGAAAGACTTGACGTCATTGCTTCCCGTCTTGAAAAATTTGGTGATTTCTCACCCACCAAGCCATCACCTCCTTGCACTGCTTCTGGCAGCGCATCCGTTCACTCCCCCACTTCATCTGCTTCCCGCAAGACCAGAGGTAACCTTCGCTAATACCATGCAGTTACATGTCATATCATGGAATGCCTTCGGCCTCCGACACCACAGTAAACTCACTGCCCTGAAGACCTATGTTTACCACCACCATCCACACGTCGTCTTCATTCAGGAAGCTTTTCCTGGCGGCGCCCAACAAAGGGACGCAGTTCCTGCGCTCTCTGGCTACACATCCTACGCACACTATACCAGGAATGGCTTGGTTACCTACGTACACTCCTCCGTGCCTCACAACCTTCTTCGCTGCTCTGCCCAGAATGACATGACTTTTCAACTCTTTGAGATCACTGTGGGGGATGGCACGCTCCGGCTGTGTAATGTGTACTCTGCTCCAGGCGTTATTAATCTTCCAGCCCTTCCTACCCCTACCGATCGTGGATTCATCTATATGGGGGACTTCAATGCGAGGCATCCTGCCCTTGGTGACGCTTCTTCCACTCCCAACCGTAATGGCCTGCCTCTCCTCAACTACATTCGTCGTTACCGGCTCACTCGCTGGGGCACTGGAGGAGCCACGCACGCCCGCGGCGGCACAGTCGATCACATTATCACGTCTGGTCTTGTTCCATCCTGCGTCAACTGTCATTCCATTCCCTCTCTTTTCTCTGATCATGTTGCCCTCAGTCTGCAGTACTCTCTCCCTGCTGCTGCTGCACCCCATCACCACCGCACCCGTATCTCCATTCCTCCTAAGTACTGTCCCACGTACATTACGTTCATCTCTCGTCTCATGCCCACATTTGACTTTCTTTCCCCTGACAACCTTTTTCACTCACTGGTTCAGGCTACACATGATTTTTACAACTATTATGTCACTAGGCCTCATCTCAAGCATCGTCCTGTGGCCCGCGCCTGGACGTTGGATCAGCGCATCACTACTGCCGTGAGGACGGCAACGGTTGCTGGTACTACCTTCCAGGCTCAACCAACACCGGACCACCTACGTCAGTACCAGCTGGCAAGGGATGATTTGGTCGCTCTTCAGAAGTGCGTCTCCACAGAGGCGTGGCACAAATATACGGACAGTATTAACCACCAGACCAGTGTTAATGCCATGTGGCAACTCATCAACAAAACTGTCAGGAAGAAACCTACCTGCGCCCTCCACCACAGTCCTCTTAACTACGCTAACGACCTCATCACTACCTGGTCTGCACAGTCACACACTCGCAACCTTCCCGTGCACATTCAGGATGCCCTCTCCACCCAACGCAACGCCCGCAACCTCCGTCTGATGGCTGCCCTACTCACTCCAGACGAGGAAGATGCGTTGCCGCTCACCGAGGAAGAACTAAGGCGTGCCCTTGCTCAGTCCAAGAATACTGCCCCCGGGGATGATGGCCTCACCTATCAAGTCCTCCGTCTCCTTCAGAGAGTTCCTGGCAACCCACTTCTACACCTCTACAATCTCTGCTTCAGCCGGGGACACGTGCCCTCCGCCTGGACCTCCAGCACCATTGTTCCTATACCGAAACCAGGAACCGACAAATTCCGACCTATCTCCCTTACTTCCTGCTTCAGCAAGATCTTTGAGCATATCCTTCTTGCTCGGCTGATGCATCGCCTTCATGATAGCCTCTCTCCCAGCCTATACGGTTTCCTTCCACACCGCAGCACACACCACTGCCTCGCTGAACTCTACACCCGCCTCTCTCCCACCAGTGTGGTTGCCTTCCTCGACCTCAAATCTGCCTTTGACATTGCCAACCGGGAAGTCATTCTTGATCAGCTGGTGGAATTTGGTGTGAAAGGCAACCTTCTCCGTTGGATACGAGGTTATCTGAGTAATAGGGTCTCACGTGTCCTTTTTAAGGGGGCGTATAGTGCCTATGAGCAGTTTGAACTTGGCACTCCACAGGGTGGTGTTCTGAGCCCCTTTCTCTTTAATGTGTTGATGCACCGACTTCTCTCACTTCTCCCTGCCATCCCTGGAATTACCATCATGTGTTACGCGGATGACATCTGTATCCACTCCTCATCACCTCCCGCTCTACAGCGCTTTCTTCATGATTTTCACTTGTCCTCTGTCTCCTGTGGCTTAATTATCTCCCCAGAAAAGAGCAGAATATTTTCCTCCCGTAACCTCAGAGCACTGCCGCCGCTCACCGTGGATGGAACTGTCATCCCTCACTGCACACAGTACACTTACCTTGGCGCTCCAGTTCGGGTCACTCCACCTATACCAGCAAGACATCGTGTTCACCCCATAGTCAAGGACCTTCTTGATCGTCTGGAGCCTCGATTCACTCCTATCAAATGGCTCGCCACCAATGCCACCGGTGTATCAACCCCTGTTTTGAGGACCCTTTACATACAGTTTATTCGCTCTGTCGTCGATTACTTGTCCCCTGCTCTTGCTCAACTACCACGAACTGCACTACGACCTCTTGAACACTTTCAAAACCGGGTCATGCGATTCATCCTTGGTTGTCCTCCCTCCACTCGCATAGTCAATATGCAGATTGAACTCAATATGCCACCCATCATCGAAAGGATTTACGCCAACATCACATATTTCACAGTGAAATGTCTCCACTCTACGCATCTTGCCCCGCACTACTCTGCCGTCATCAAAGCCTCACTCAACCCAGACGTCCCCAGACTCCCACTTCGCATAGGTGGCCAAAATCTACTTCGGGCAGTGTGTGACAACTACCGTGCCCTTAACCTCCATGTACCTGAAGAACAAGCTGTCCCTCATTTGCCACCATGGCGGATTCCCTCCGTAGACGTTACTTTTACGCCAATTACCAAAGATGCCCATCCTATTCTACAGAAGCAGGCAGCCCTGGAAACCGTCGCCAGTGTGTCTGCGTCCATCCCCGATGCTCATCACATCTACGTTGACGGCTCAGTGCAGGCTGACGGTAGTGCTGCCTGTGCCGTGTACTCTACCACCTTGCCACCACCTACGCAGGGCGGATGGATCGGCCGCAGGCTCCCCAATTCATCGACCTCCACCTTCTGTGAGTTACACGGGGTGCTGGACGCTGTAAGCCTACTTGTTCAACGTAGCCTGAATGGAGTAATAGTCTGCGACTCTCAGCCGGCTCTCCACTCCCTCTCTTCTCCAACACCCAGCTCTGGCCGCGTCGTGCAGGACATTCTGCGTCACCTCGCCCTCGCTCGCGATGCATCCCTTACCATAGCCTTCGTGTGGACGCCCTCTCACATCTGTCTTAGTGGCAATGAGACGGTGGATCGTCTTGCCAAGGCGGCCTGTACGCTGGACTGGGATGAGGCGCATGCTGACCCGTCGCTTCGCTGCCTCAGACACACCATATACTCAGCTGCCCACGCTACGACAGTACATCGCAGAAATGCAGAGAGGGCCAGCAGTGTGTCCATACAGCACCACGACTGCTTCCTTCAATGTCGCTACGAATACCGCCGCCATGGCCTCATGGTGCGCAGGCACAATGTTGTGAGTGCTCGGCTCAGGCTGGGGTACAGGCCTGTGTGGCAAGTATCCCAGGCGCAGGACATGCCGCACTACTCCTCCTGTAGACTGTGTAACACTCCCAATGCCAACACCCTTGACCATTACTGCCTTCATTGTCCCACAGTGATCAACATACTCCCGCGAGGACTTGATTTAATTAATGTATGCAAACACCTTCTCACTGATGATCACCTCGATGTACTCCTTACCCGCCACCCTCACTTTGGTGGCTATTAAACTTCTAACATACTTTCCTTTGTGCATATTTGTGTGTGTGTGTGTGTGTGTGTGTGTGTGTGTGTGTGTGTGTGGTGTGTGTGGGTGGGTGTGTTCAGCGTGCCCTGCGAGACACGAGTGCTCTGTACATAACAAAGTACCTGTAGTGTTACTGGGTCTGTCGCCCTCGGGCGTAATAAATTGAACAAAACAAAAAAAAAAAACAAAATTCTCTCTCTCTCTCTCTCTCTCTCTCTCTCTCTCTCTCTCTCTCTCTCTCTCTCTCTCTCTCTCTCTCTCTCTCTCTCATCCCACACACAGCACCCTCTCTTATGGGTTGCTGTATAACTATCTAACTATCAACAAATACCTTTCGCTCTTTGGCTACTTTGTCTTTTCCTACACATAGCACCCTCTCTTCTGGGTTGCTGTTGAGAATTGGAGCTCAAAAGATGCCTTACACACGATTCCAGAAGCAAACCATAAGTTTTGGTGTACAATAACCTTGACTTACACTATCTAACGACAAATAAGTACATCCTTCGCTCGTTTGTCTCTCCCCCCCCCCTCTCATAACAACTCTTCTTATGAAATACAGTGTTCACAATTTCACAGATTATTATTGATTTTTTTCTTAATCTCTCCCTCTCCATTCTTTCAAAAGGCTTTATTCATTGAAAGTAGTTGCTATTAAATGAAATCATTTTATCATTTATTGAAACAAAAGGGATACAATTGGGTACAAGAGTAATAAATCATCTGATACATATTTTTTCCCCCATCTATTTCAAAATGTATTGACCAAATAGATTTCTTAAAAATAACAACAGTAGAAGTAGTAGTAGTGGTAGTATTTTCTCTGGTATTTTTTTTTTTCTTTCCTCCTTATCTCCCTCCAAAAGTTAACTCCACACTCCTCTATCCAAATAAGCTTTCCTCCACCTTCACTCCACTTTTGACTATCCTAACACTTGCCCATCATAGTCAGACTGGTACTTTTAAAACATTGCACCGTAAAAGCACCGACTTTATTCCTATCTTTCCTCTCCACCTTTCTTCTTTCCTCCATATTTCCATCCAAAAGTTATCTTCACACTCCTCCATACACATAGACTTTCCTCCACCTTCTCTCCACTTTAGACAATTCTACCTGCCTTCCTTGATAGAATAGTTGTTTTCTAAGATAATTTGACATGAAAAACCATATGTTTTTCTTTCCATCTCTCTTCTTTCCCCCATATATCCCTCCAAAGTTACCTCTACATTCCTCCACCTACAAGAACTTTCCTCCACTTTTAACTATCCTATCTCCTTTCTTTGACAGTCAAAATAGTAATTTTCTAGGATAGTCCGACATGAAAACTAAATTTTTTCTCTCCACCTGTCTCTCTTCTATCCTCCATATCTCCCTTCATAAGTTACCTCTACACTCTTCCATTCACATAGACCTTCCTCCACCTTTCCTCCTTTTTTTTACTGTCCTACCTCTCTTCCTCGATAGTGAGAATATTCGTTTTGTAAGATAATCTCACATGAAAACCAACATTTTTCTCTCCACCTTTCTCTCTGCTTTCCTGCATATCTTTTTCCACACGTTGAATCCATACTCCTTCACCTTCATTAACCTTTCTCCATCTCCCTCCACAAGTTAGCTCTACACTCGTCCACCTACATGAACCTTACTCCACTTTTGACTATCCTATCTCCTTTCTTTGATAGTTAAAATGGTAATTTTCTACGATAGTCTGACATGAAAGCCAAATTTTCTTCTTTCCGTCTGTCTCTCTTCTTTCCTCCACAAGTTACCTCCACACTCCTCCATCCACATAGACCTTCCGCCATCTTCCATCCACTTTTGACTATCCTACCTCCCTTCCTTGATAGTTAAAATAATCATTTTGTAAGTCTTAAATGAAAACCATATTTTTTCTCTCCAACTTTTTCCCTTCTTTCCTCCATGTCTCCCTCCACAAGTTACTTCCACACTTCTCCACCTTCTATCCACTTTTGACTATCCTACTTCCCTTCCTTGATAGTTAAAATAATCGTTTTGTTAGATAGTTTGACATGAAAATTATATTTTTTTCCCTCCACATCTCTTCTTTCCTCCACAGATAGCCTCCAAAATCCTCCATCCACATGACCTCTCCACTTTTGACAAATCCTACCTCACTTCCTTGATAGTTAAAATAATAGTTTTCTAAGATATTCTGAAATAAAAACCATACTTTTTCCCTCCAACCACCACCACCACCACCACCACCACCACCACCACCACCGCCACCACCACCACCGCCACCACCGCCACCGCCACCACCACCGCCACCGCCACCGCCGCCGCCGCCGCCGCCGCCGCCACCACCACCACCACCAAAAAAATAGTCTCCCACCCTTGAGGATTTCCATATTCAACAAGAGTGATTCCATTTACTTCTGTACTTCAGTCATGCCAACTTGCTGTTATGTCGTGATGAAGGACTACTAAGTCACTCTCTCCTGGTTCTGGAATAGTAGTAGTAGTAGTAGTAGTAGTAGTAGTAGTAGTAGTAGTAGTAGTAGTAGTAGTAGTAGTAGTAGTAGGTGGTGGTGGTGGTGGTGGTGGTGTGGCCTGAGCTCCTCCAGTGATCCTGGCCGGGCCTGGGGTGGGGTTAGTCTGGCAGCAGCTCTGGGGTTAGTCCTGCACCGAGGATGCATGGAGCCACAAGTCCCATCCCTGCACGCCACACCTGCAACATAGGCAGGCAGCCATCACCACACACCTAACACATTTTCCTCCATATTTCTCAAAGTAAAGGAAGGAGATAATATGAGATATGGTTAAATAGCAAATTCTTTCCTCTATCGTTCCATATATGCAACATTTCTCCAAACTTACGCATTTGAGCAGATAAGTAAAATGTTGCAACTTTTTACATATCAAATCACACAAGATAGAGGAGGTGGATGTAACATTTTGCTCTATATCTCTCAAAATAAAGAGAAGATGAGATAATGGAGGATATGGTCAAATAGTTCATTCTTTTCTCTATCTCTCCATACCTGCAAATCTCCTCCAAATCCACACATTTATACGAAACTAAAAAATGTTACAACTTTCAAAGCTTAATCACTAAGCAATAAGCAAGACTAGAGGTGGGGTTGTGGAGATTATTCCCTCAATATCTCACAAACAAAGAGATGGAGAGATAAAGTGAAGACATGGAGAGATAGCCAACACTTTCATCTCTCTCTCTCTCCTATAAATTACATCTCTGTACATCAAGTGGGTGAGACAAAATAGTCTAACTTGTATACACAAAACTGACACACTCCACTCATTCTCAGACACACAGAAACGAGACAATACAAAGTTCTTGAAATGACAAAATAATGGTGGTAGTAGTAGTAGTAGTAGTTCAGTTTTCCTCCTCTTCCTCCTCCTTCTGAATGTTGATTATAATTACAAAACTCAAGACTATAGTTAATTGTGGTAGACTAGAAAACTGATATTTCTTGTGATGGAAGAAGAATACTTGCTCTAAAATAAGGGAAAAAGAAATAGCACTTTTTTTTTTTCTTTTTTTTTTTTTTACTTTCTTCCTCCACCTCCTCATCTTTTTGAATGTTGGTTGGTGTTGCAAAAATCAAGATTGTAGTTAATGTGGTAGGTTAGAAGGCTGATGTTTCTTGTGATGGCCGAAGAATACTTACTCTGAAATAAGATAAAAAGAAAGAGCAGTAGTAGTAATGCTCTTACTTTCTTCCTCCTCCTCCTTCTCATCTTTTGGTGTTACAAAAATAAAAATTGTGGTTAGTTGTGGTGGGTTAGAAAGGTGAAAAATGGTATGGTAGTAAATGAATACTTACTTATGTGAGAAAGTGAAGAGAGCTCTAACTTGACTAGAAGAACCACAAATTATAAAAGAATACAAATCAATAATTTGTTTGAACCAATATTGGTTATTACTCCAAAAATCAAGATTGTGATGAATTGTGGTAGGATTGAAAGCTGATTTTTGTTGTGGTGGTAGTTGAACACTTGTTCTGAAATGCGAGAAAGTAAGATAGCTCTAACGTAACCAGAAGAACCCCAAAAAATGAAAGAGAGAAACAGAAAATTTCTGGAGTGGGGTGAAGTGTACTGAATGTTAGTTACCAATACAAAAATCAAGATTGTGATGAATTGTAGTAGGTTAAGAAGCTGATTATTGATGTGGAGGTAAATGAATAGTTGCTCTAAAAAGTGAGACAGTGAAATAGCTCAAATTTAACTGAAACAAAAAAAAAAATATATATATATATATATATATATAT
>JAHFWG010000132.1:107336-163493 GCA_020233015.1 Callinectes sapidus | reverse complement strand
ATCATGGATAGCACGAGAGCAAGCTGTGTTAACCCAGGGTTTGGAAGGTTTAGGTCGAGAAAAAGAGTGCGGAATGTATGCCTCCATGCCAGACACTATCACCTCTGTTATGCGCTCAGCACACAGAGACGGGTCTCTGTCACGAAAGCAGTAATCATTCCAAGGAAAATCAGCATAATACCTCCTCAGGTCTCCCCAACTAGCAGAGGCAAAATGCCAAAGGCACCTCCGCTTTGGAGGATCCTGTGGAGGAATTGGAGAGATAGGACAAGATACAGATATGAGATTGTGATCGGAAGAACCCAACGGAGAAGAAAGTGTGACAGCATAAGCAGAAGGATTAGAGGTTAGGAAAAGGTCAAAGAATGTTGGGCGTATCTCCAAGACGATCAGGAATACGAGTAGGGTGTTGCACCAGTTGCTCTAGGTCATGTAGGATAGCAAAGTTATAGGCAAGTTCACCAGGATGGTCAGTGAAAGGAGAGGAAAGCCAAAGCTGGTGGTGAACATTGAAGTCTCCGAGAATGGAGATCTCCGCAAAAGGAAAGAGAGTCAGAATGTGCTCCACTTTAGAAGTTAGGTAGTCAAAGAATTTTCTATAGTCAGAGGAGTTAGGTGAGAGATATACAGCACAGAAAAATTTAGTTAGAGAGTGACTCTAAAGTCGAAGCCAGATGGTAGAAAACTCAGAAGATTCAAGAGCGTGGGCACGAGAGCAAGTTATGTCGTTGCGGACATAGACGCAACATCCAGCTTTGGAACGAAATTGAGTATAGAGAAAGTAGAAGGGAACAGAAAAGGCGTTACTGTCAGTTGCCTCAGCCACCTGTGTTTCAGTGAGGAAAAGAAGATGAGGTTTAGTGGAGGAGAGGTGGTGTTCTACAGATTGAAAATTAGATCGAAGACCGCGAATGATGCAAAAGTTGATGGAGAAAAATGTGAGGGGGGTGTCAATGCACTTAGGGTCTATACCAGGAGAGCAGTCCGACCTGGGGACATTTATGGTCCCCTCCCCAGAAGGGGACTCCGAGGCTGATGTAGGAATCGCCATATTTAGTAATAATTTTGAGTGAACGAAGTGTGTGTAATTCGGTGCATGTAGTTTTGTGTGGAGGAAGAGGTTGTCTTTAGAGGGCAGGCTGTGACTACCCCCTTGTGTTATGAGACACAAAGGGAAACGTTCAGTGAGGTCACAACTGGTTTTGATGATAAGTTCACAGCACCCCCAGTTCCAGTGCTTTAGACCTCACTGGGAGTAATTATCGTTTCGGCAGGTGTCTACTGCCTCCTCCTACAATTACTACTACTACTACTAGTACTACAATTACTACTACTACTACTACTACTACTACTACTACTACTACTACTACTACTACTACTACTACTACTACTACTACTACTACTACTACTACCACTACTACTACTACTACTACTACTACTACTACTTACTAATGCTACTACTACTACTACTACTACTACTACTACTACTACTACTACTACTACTACTACTACTACTACTACTACTACTACCACTATTACTGCTGCTACTGTTGTTGTTGTTGTTGTTGTTGTTGCTGCTGCGGTTGCTGCTGCTGCGGCTGCTGCTGCTGCTGCTGCTGCTGCTACTACTACTACTGCTGGTGCTGCTACTACTACTATTACTACTACTGCTGCTGCTGCTACTACTACTACTACTACTACTACTACTACTACTACTACTACTACTACTACTACTACTACTACTACTACTACTACTACTACTACTACTACTACTACTACTACTACTACTATTGCTACAAGTACTACTACTACTACTACTACTACTACTACTACTACTACTACTACTACTACTACTACTACTACTACTACTACTACTACTGTTCGTGCTGTTTAAGGTATCACCGTCCTATAGGTTCTTCAGGTGACAGAGGTAAGCACAACAAACAAAGGATGTACGTTTTGTAGATGTATTGGCTTAAATACAAAGAGCGCAACATGGAACGTGTATCTGACCTGGCTGGCCTCCACTGATCTGATACAATAGCTGACATACACACAACCTCGGGGTACGACAACTGCTAGTCACATCCTACGCCAGGCAACGCTATTGTATCAGATCAGCGGAGGCCAGCCAGGTCAGATACAGGTTCCATGTTGCGCTCTTTGTATTTAAGCCAATACATCTACAAAACGTACATCCTTTGTTTGTTGTGCTTACCTCTATCACCAGAAGAACCTATAGGACAGTGATACCTTAAACAGCATACATTACCTTAGCTAGGACATATATTATATGTCCTAGCTATGCTAATGTGTTATCCTACACATCCCTTACCCCACCTTAAAGCTCATAGCAGCGTCTTGAGCTTCATGTAGCCGTGTCCTGGCGTTGACGCAAGTGCGGTAAACGTCGAGGACCTGGAGAAGCCGTGGAGAGAGAGAGAGAGAGAGAGAGAGAGAGAGAGAGAGAGAGAGAGAGAGAGAGAGAGAGAGAGAGAGAGAGAGAGAGATTTGCCAATATTTTTTACTATTTCTCTGGTATTTGCTCCCTCTTTCCTTAATAATTCATCATTCTACGACATCTTGACTTGTTCTATGATTACCTAAAATCTTTAAACCTGGTAGAAATTACAAAATAAACTCTTATTAATGCATTCCTTTCTCGCAGATACTAATAAAGATTTCGCGTATTGTTATTGATGTTGTTAATTGTCCCGCATCGCAGTGAAAGACTTAACTAATACAATGACGAGAGATAGCTATGGAGGATGAGGAAGGACCTCAGAATGGTTAGCAATCAGCTGACTCGCAGGGTGACCGTTCTAATCCTTCAAACTACCGTCCTATTGCTTTAATCTCCTGCTTATCTAAAGTTTTTTAATCTATTCTCAACAAAGAAGATTCTTAAACATCTATCACTTCACAATCTTCTATCTGACCGCCAGTATGGCTTCCGCCAAGGCCGCTCTACTGGTGATATTCTGGCTTTCCTTAATGAGTCTTGGTCATCCTCTTTTAGAGATTTTGGTGAAACTTTTGCTGTAGCCCTAGACATATCAAAAGCTTTTGAGAGAGTCTGGCACAAAGCTTTAATTTCCAAACTACCCTCCTTTGGCTTCTATCCTTCTCTCTGCAACTTCATCTCAAGTTTCCTTTCTGATCGTTCTATTGCTGCTGTGGTAGACGGTCACTGTTCTTCCCCTCACTCTATCAACAGTGGTGTTCCTTAAGGATCTGTCCTATCACCCACTCTTTTCCTATTATTCATCAATGATCTTCTAAACCAAACTTCTTGCCCTATCCACTCCTATGCTGATGATACCACCTTGCACTTTTCCACGTCTTTCCATTGACGACCTACCCTTCAGGAAGTACACAGCTCACGCAGGGAAGCCTCAGAACGCCTAACTTCTGATCTCTCTAAAATTTCTGATTGGGGCAAAGCAAACCATGTGTTGTTCAATGCCTCAAAAACTCAATTCCTCCACCTCTCAACTCGACACAACCTTCCAAAAAACTATCCCCTCTTCTTCAATGACACTCAACTGTCCCTTTCTCCTACACTAAACATTCTTGCTCTATACTTTACTTGTAATTTAAACTGGAAACTTCACATCTCCTCTCTAACTAAAACAGCTTCTATGAAGTAGGTGTTCTGAGCCGTCTCCGCCAGTTTTACTCACCTCCCCAACTGCTAACTCTATACAGGGGCCTCATCCGCCCATGTATGGAGTATTATGCTTCACATGTTTGGGGAGGCTCCACTCATACAGATCTTTTGAACAGGGAGGAATCAAAAGCTTTTCGTCTTATCAACTGCTCTCCTCTGAATGACTGTCTTCAGTGTCTTTCTCATCGCCGCAATGTTGCCTCTCTTGCTCTCTTTTACCGCTATTTTCATGCTAACTGCTCTTCAGATCTCGCTAACTGCGTGCCTCCCCTGCTCCCGCGGCCTCGCTGCACAAGACTTGCTTCTTCCTCTCACCCCTTCTCTGTCCACCTCTCTAATGCAAGAGTGAAACAGTATTCTCAGTCTTTCATCCCTTTCTCTGGTAAACTCTGGAACTCTCTTCCTGCCTCTGTATTTCCACCTGCCTATGACTTGAACTGTTTCAAGAGAGAGGTATCAAGACACTAAGTCTTATTCCATTCTTTTGGCTCATAAATCTGGAGTTTCCAGGGACCGGCACTAGAGTGTGCTGTTTTGTTTTATTCTTGTTGCCCTTGGCCGCCTCCCTTCTACATGAGAAAACAGGAAAGGTGTCAAGAGTATAGTCGCATGGTTATTTATTTCACCTACTTTGAACAGGTGTAGTGAAAAGTATCAGGTTTTCAAGGGGTGTTTTCAGGATTCCAGTGAGTTTTACGAAGTATGAAAACACTCTCAAGAACACGAATAACTGAGACGGTCTTTGAAATTACTTATGCATTCTGACTTTTCCTACTTTTACCAGCTGTAATGGAAGGTATTGGGGTTTTCAAGAGTGTTTTTATGGTCCCAGTGATAGTTTAACAAGTATTCCACATCACCAAGAAGAAAAAAGACTTTTAATAACGGAAATGATTTCTGTTGCCTTTAGAATTGCAAATATTTCCTTTTATCAGCTGTAGTGTGTTTTTATGATTCCAGTGGTATTTTAACAAGAATTCCGCATCGCCAGTAACAAAAAAAAAAAAAAAAAATCTTTCAATAACACAAAATAATGATCTCTGTATTCATTATAATTACAAATATTTCCTTTAACCTACTTTTACCAACTGTAGTGGAAGTTATTGAGATTTTCAAGCGTGTTTACATGATTCTAGTCATTCCATTGAAAATAAAATTACACGTAAAGTACATGACTAATTTCATAATTCAGTTTGCTTCGGATGTAGATTACAAAAATAATGAAAGGCTTCATGAAGGGTGGGGGGCCCACCCCCGAAACATGTTTTGGCTCATATTTCGCTTATGGTTCATCCAATTGGTTTGAAATTTTAATGTGTTGTTTCCTTATGTAAGAAAAATGCTATTGTGTAAGTTTCATGAAATCTGGGTGAATGGTAGGGGATACTCAATTGTTTCTTCTCGTTTTTTTAATTTCTATTTTTTATTTTTTTTCTTATTTATTGCTTTGAAAAAAAATAGCATATAAACTCTATGCATATATCTACATTTGCTTATAATTATTTTTTCGATTTTTTTTTTTTTTGTTTTGTTTTTTTTTTGTTTTCGAAGGGTTTTTTTTTTTTTCGATTTTTTTAGTACCCCCTTATCTCGATTTCCTTTTAAAAACTTGGAAAAAATAATTCCGTGCAAAAATTCTAACTTTGATATAGTTTAAAATGATACCAAACATAAGGGGATCAGAGCTTTCTCCGATTTTGTGAAAATATTTGAAGTGCAAAAAACAACATTCGATATATCGCCTAAAAGTTTTTTTTTTTTTTCCTTGTTCTGCTATTAGTATTCATTTGATCGGCATGAAATTTTCAAATATTATTGTGCATACAAGGTTGACTTAGTGGAGAACTTTAAGACATCTGCTGGTTCCCTTTTCTAAGAAAGTGAGGGTATCAGAAGGCGCCTTCCTCACCGTCCGTGACTAAATGTCACGGACCAAATGTCACGGACAAGGGGTTGCTAGTCTTGCATGCCTTTCTTGTACATTTTATTGTCGTGAATAATTTGTTGAGTTGTTGCAGTGACACAGTGAAGTATGTAACTGTCACTTTCGCTGCTTTCAGTGGCTACATACTACTCCACATCTTTCTTCTGCATAATATTTATTCGTCGCTGCAGTGACGTCTCGTATGATGGCAGCGGTAAATCTCCTTTTTTTTTTAGAAGATGGTGAGGCAAACGAGGAAAGACTGCTTATCATGCAGGATAAGGAGAGAAATGCAGGTCGAGACAGCTGTTCTGGCGGTGGTGGTGGTTGTGAAGAGGAGGGGAGGGTGGTGCCAAGGGGGCAACAATTAGACGGCCGGCCGCTCTGGGTGACTCGCTCTGCTGCTACATATAGCTTCCACTCCTATTTCTCCTTGGTTTGGAATGTGTTGCTGCGTCTTTCTCTTTCTCTGGAGGTTGGTGAGCCTTGTCTTTGTAGATTTTCGCTTGTATGTCATCATCCAGAACATGAAACAAGGAAATATCGCAGAGAAACGTGACACGCATCATCCCCACTCACGTCAAGGAAGGCACTGGTTTGGTAGCCTCTCCAGTCTCCACAAGTCACTCTACGGTAAATAAATGCCAATTGGAGAAATTTATTTAAAAAGAAAATTATTTCAGTCATAGTTTAGGTAATTTTAGGCATTGAAAGGTATCGCATCTTTTAGCGCTCGCGTCACGCTATGACGCAACACACATGGCCATTTAAATATGGCCTCTGTGTGGGTAAAAAAGATATTTCTGGAAAAAAAACTTGTGATAGTTCGAGCTATGGACAGGATGAGCGAAAAAAAAGGAGAACCATAAGTCCAAAAAAATTCGTCAAAAATTACCGGGGTGGGCCCCCCTGAAGTCTGACTCGAAAAGTGTAAAAGTGTGAGCTTGTGTGGCAATTTTCATTATGTGAATAGAATTGCTTGACACATTACCAATCTTTTCTCATTAAGTGTTGTTGTTGGTGGTGGTAATTATTATTATTATTATTATTATTATTATTATTATTATTAGTAGTAGTAGTAGTAGTAGTAGTAGTAGTAGTAGTAGTAGTAGTAGTAGTAGTTGTTGTTGTTGTGGGATAACACATTAGCTTAGTTAGGACATATATACTACATACACTAGCTGACCTACAAACAACCTCGGGGTACGACAACTGCTAGTCACACCCTACGCCAGGCAACGCTCTTGTATCAGATCAGCGGAGGCCAGCCAGGTCAGATACACGTTCCGTTGTCGCGTTCTTTGTATTTAAGTCAATACATCACAAAACGTACATCCTTTGTTTGTTGTGCTTACCTCTATCACCAGAAGAACCTATAGGACGGTGATACCTTAAGGTCGATTCACACACATCAGTGCCGCGTCCGCTCAGTGTCAGTGATATCCGTGTTGTTTCCGTGACGTCTATGCACACACAACGGTGGTGATGCCGACAGCGTTCAGTATTTTCCAGGATGGCAAAGTTTTCGGACGTGGAGTTGGCAATGATTATTGTGATTTGGTATGAGGTGTGATGTGGTGTGGTGTGGTGTGATGTGAGGTGTGGTGGTGTGGTATGAGGTGTGGAGTGATGTGGTGTGATGTGAGGTGTTGTGGTGTGGTGTGATGTGGTGTGGTGTGGTGTGGTGTGATGTGAGGTGTGGTGGTGTTATATGAGATGTGGTGCGGTGTGATGTGAGGTGAGGTGCTGTGGTATGTTATGAGGTGAGGTGTGGTGTGGTGTGATGTGATGTGAGGTGTGGTGGTGTGGTATGAGGTGTGGCGTGGTGTGGTGTGGTGTGGTGTGCTGTGGTGTGGTGTGGTGTGGTATGAGTTGTGGTGGTATGATAAGATAAGAACTACAATAATGAAATAAATACTTACCGTCCATTTTCATTTCTTCTCCTATTTTATTCCAAATGTCTTGCTTAACATTTGAATGCATGTATTTTGGTTGTGATAAGTCAAAAAGCACAGGATGGTTTCGCATCAATTCAATTAGAAGATCGTCATTGATCTTGGTCAAACACTCTTCCGGCGTCCGTGAAAATCTAAAAAATATCGGTGGCGACGATTGTCTTCTTCACGGCCCTGACGTGTAACGGCCACTGAGATTCAAAACACAGCACTGCGCCGGACGTGTGTGAATGCAGCGAGTGAATTCAAAGCAACGATATTTCTTGTTCACTGACACTGAGCACTAAGCGGATACGTCACTGATACGGCACTGATGTGTGTGAATCGACCTTTAAACACGAACATGGCGCAGTGAGTAATTAGTTGTGTGATAGGTGATGGTGCAACCTGCCGGTTAACCCACGCCACCCGCCACCAGCTTCATTTCGTAACTACAGCTCTTCTACAGTGCTACAGTGCCTTACAGTGAAGTGTACGTGTGTGTACCGTTGCTTAGTACAGTGCAGTGCAGTGGTACAGTGTTTGTCAGTGTTAGCATTCAGTCGCCCCTCGGGCACTAATACATAGAGGGGAAATTACTTCACGCCGCCTGGCATCAGGAGCCCGAGGTGACAAACAACTCCCCTCATCGCTGACACAGCATTGACGGACGCTCCCCTTGCTGGCTCACCGCCGCGACGCACAACAATACCACACACTGGTCCCTCTTGCACACGGGGCCGTATTTATTTTCTGTGAGAAGACTCCGAGGGGTCGACCTGGTCTAAAGCAGAAATAAATGCCACCCGGCAAGAGACAGGGAAAGAAATTTCCAGAGGACCAGCCAGACACAGTGACAGTAGCTTCAGACATGGCTGAAGCACACACATCACCTGATATAATCTCTTTCCTTCAACACATGGAGCGCCGAGACGAACAGCGACGAGAGAAGGAACGACAGCGAGAGGAACAGCGACAACAGGAGTTTGCTGCTTTATTATCTACTTTCAGCCAGCAGGTGACAAATCTTTCTGCTGCCACCTTGGAAGTGACGTCATCCAGCGCGCCACCTTCCCACTCCTCCTCCACTCCTACTCCTACTCCGACTCATAGCCGCGCGCAGCTCCCGTCATATCGCCGCCACCCCTGCTACAACCTGACACTTCTTACCAGGCTTTTCAGAATTGGCGTAGACGGTGGCGAGATTACTCAATGATGGTGTGGCACTAATTAAAGCGAGACTTGATTTTTCACTTTAATATAAAATGAAACAGGAACAGTAGATACAACAGGGTCGATGGCGTCAGGGAGAGGTATACAACAGGTAGCTAAGGCAGTTCGAAGGAAGGCGGCTGTGGCTGTAGTCGTGGTGCCAGTCCAACTCTGCCCCACAACGACCGGTTCCCATCCTCGCCTCTGATGACATCGCCCCTGTACACGTGTCGCTCCTCGAACACTGCTTCGCCATCACACGACTGCAACAATAACAAATCTTAACAATGATACGATAGTGGGTACACACACACACACACACACACACACACACACACACACACACACACATACACACACATACACACACACACACACACACACACACACACACACTACAAACCCACCACCATCATAAACCAGGCAACCATTACAAAGTAGTTACACTCTTATAGCTACACTTCCCCCTGATAAACGAATATTAAAGCAGTGGTATGGCACGGCGCACACGCACACACACACACACGCACACACACACACGCACGCACACACACACACACACACACACACACACACACACACACGTTACAAACCCACCACCAATATAAACATTCAACCATTAATAGTCATAAATGTTCCTCGTACTGATACACTCCCCCCTGATATCCTAATCACATATCCCACAGACTACTCGTGGTACTCCAACTCTTGAGGACCGCCTTGGCAGCTCACGTTCTTCTTCTTCTTCTTCTTCTTCTTCTTCTTCTTCTTCTTCTTATTATTATTATTATTATTATTATTCCTCCTCCTCTTCCTCCTCCGTGTCACCTTCCTCACTAACATCAGCCTGGCCTCGGAGTCCTATGAGTAGCTTCTCGTCCTCGCTCTCAGGTGCGGTTTTTTCGTCTGTCCATTGCGATGTTGTGTTGCAGCGAAGATCTTTGATGTGACGAGGAACTCCATCTATTTCCACAGCTTGCTCAGAAAGAATCTTAGTAACTTTGCCTCTCTTATAGCGTTCGTCACATCGAGCACCAGGTGGTTTAATCCACACCTCGTCCCCAATTTGGTAGCGGCAGCTCACCTCTCTCTCTCCTTCCTCACTTTGGTTCACTCCACGTATCATGACAGGATACCGATACATTATGTTGGCAGGTGCGGTTAATGGCGTGAAGTCATCCTGAGGCCTCACATTGTACGTACACCGCCTCTTTTATGGAGCATCCTTTCCTCTGTGCAATAACCTTCACCGTTCGATGACATCTTTCGACTATACCGTTTCCGATCGGCAAGTGGGCGCATCGAAAACGGAGGCGCAACAACCACCGTTTTGCAAACTCTGCAAACAACTTGCTGCGGAAGGCCGTGTCATTATCAGTAAGCAATTCCTCCGGAGCTCTATGTTCACAAAATACTGACTCAAGCTTTTCTACGACACTTGCGCTAGTTTGCAATTTAAGCCGACGCCAGACCGCAAAGCGCGATGGCCCGCAGTCGATCAGAGTAAGGTAATGTTGCCCACTGCAGTGTGTGATATCCATGCCCACTCGTTGCCATGTTCTTTCCACATCTAAAGTGCCTCTGCTCCACTTAACAGGTGCTAGGTCCACGGATTGGCACATTTCACACTTGGTGACGACGGCGTGAACCTGTCTCCTGGGCATATTTTCTTGACAAAATAAAGAGTTCGCTTCACCCCAGGATGGCCCACGGTGTGATGAATTTTGGCTATCTCGTTGCTGCTGGGGACAGTGCTGGCCAAACACGCTATTTCCTTTTCTACAGGGCAGGTACCAGGGATTGAGGCCTCAGCCAACGCTGAGGAACGCGGATCAGGCTGTCAGCTTTGTTGGCAGAGGAGGGCACAAGTGTCACTGACAGCTGAAGCTCGCACTCTTCTATCAGTGACAACACAATACCGACTCTTCTTCGGATTAGCATTTCATTCGCAGCCTTGGTCTTTTTACTTTACCTTGGTCTTCAGCCTGTTCTTTCCCGAGGGGGCGTCTGATATCCAGCGGTGCACTATCGATGAGTCTGTACACAGCTCAACTTTCTTCATATTCCAGGCCAGAGTGAGATTCAAACCCTTAATTACAGCATCCAGCTCTGCCATGTTGATGTGGGATGAGACTTCCTTCCGTAGCCAGCTGGCATCTTCCACAATGTATCCATTCATCTCGACCGCGACACCATGTGCTAGTGAGCTGGCATCTACCCACACCTTCGCCTCATTCCCTACTGCGCTTCACCAACCACGTACGGGGTCGTTCCGCTACACTTTGTCCACAATTTCTTCCAAAATCCTCCTCAAATCTTCATCGTAAATGAGTTCATCCCAACTGTCTGTGATGAGGTTAGCGTTTCTCTTTACAAAAGCAGTCGCCACTCTCAGCCAGCCGCAGACAGGAAAGTGTCCAACAAGCTCGCCGCAGTAGGAAAACACCTCTCGCCTCGTTAGTCGAGTTGGGGGACCTCTTAGCTTGCTGTCCCTTTTCCATACAAGCTTACCCTGCTGCCCGCACACTCTCAAGCCCAAGAGACTTGCTCCGTCAACGAGCCTCTCGTGCGGTTTGCTTGTCAAGTCGAAGTTGCTGAGATGGCTTTCAACTTGCTTGGCCTCAACGATGTCTTCATTTACAAAGATGTCATCAATGTAGGCTGATACTCCTTTCCTCACGACCGGATCTTGAGCAAGGACACAGTTTAAAATGGCCTTCATCACCAGAGGGGCGACATTCAAACCGAATCCTAGTCGTGTTAGACAATATCTCTGACCTTTAAACACAACCGTCTGGTACGGCCACAAAGAGTTGTCGATCTTGATTTGAAGGTAAGCTTTGTTCAGATCCATCACAGCCACGTTTTCCCCTTGTCTGCGCCATTCCCGCAGCCTCTCTGAACAGACATCTGCGGCTGCTGTAAAGGCGTCTATATGTGTGTTGACTTCTCGGAAATCCATTACAGGCCGAACTTTGTTCTTATTCCGTTGCACGACCGCCATGAATGGAAGAAGCCAGGCATCTTTAATCCATCTCTCCAATTCTTCCTCATACGGGGCCTGTGCTCCATCAGGGACGGAATAAGCTTCCAGTTTATTGCGTAGAACATCAGGCTCCTTCCCCTCTGCCCACTTCCAGGCCGCCGTCCACGATTTCGTGCTGGGGTCGTATGTGGCACTGAAATCCTGTTCGTCGATCCTCAAGGTTGCGTCGGCAACGGCACAGGCTGCAACTTTGTCCGCACCATAAACCACGCAACCATTACATAATAGTTACACTCTTATAGCTACACTCCCCCCTGATAAACGAATATTAAAGCAGTGGGATGGCACGGCGCACACACACACGCACACACACACACACACACACACACACACACACACACACACACACACACACACACACACACACACACGCGTTACAAACCCACCACCAATATAAACATTCAACCATTAATAGTCATAAATGTTCCTCGTACTGATACAGATGGCAGACTTAGCTACACTGCCTCTGAGTAAGTTTCACATACAACTTCGTGCCTGCCTTAGTTCTAAAGTGCTACACATACTCCACTATCGTTTTCAGATTCCAGACGACACCTCTACACCCATTGAAAACATCATTACCACGCTCGATGAGCACTTCAAAGCCTAGACCAATGAGGCTTTACGTCGGCGTGAATTGTTCTGCTGCCGCCAGATGATCGGTGAACAATTTAATTAGTTTTTTGTACGAGTCAAGATTCTAGCGGAAGCGGTGGATTTTTGTACGGGAGGCCACGCTGACTGTGAATCGACTCAACTCAAACAAATGATACTGATGAGAGTGAGTGACCAGGAGTTGGTTCAGGAGCTCATAGGTATAATACCAACTCATTCGCTGGACCAGGTAGTACAGCACTGCTACGCGTATGAGGGAGCCAGACGCACAACAAGCGCTATCACCTCTCCTTCAACTGCTGCTCGTGCTGTTTCCTCATACATGAAGGGAAGAAAGCGAGACAACGTAATTATCTTTCGTCTTCCACGACATCTCAGTCTCCCGACACATCTTCATGCAACTGTTGCGGCTATTCCCACGCCAAGGGTCAATGCAAGGCGGCAGACAATATTATTTAGTAACTGCGGCAGGAAAGGACACCGCGTCAAGACTCCCCGGTGCCCCGCCCTCAGTGCTACATGTCGAAGATGCGGCAAACGCGGCCACTTTGACTGGTATTGCCGCTCCACAAAGCCTTCAACACCCGACGCAACGCAGACAGGGAGCAACACACCACCAGTATAACCTTCTAAGGGAAAGGGCGCCGCCAACGTCCGCCGTATCGAGGACAACAGAAACAAACCATCTGACACGTCTCCGTCCGTTGTGGTCAAGATTACCCACTATAAAGGCCCAAGTACACTTGCTTTGTTGCCTGATACTGGTAAAGACTCAACCATTATGGGCCCAGACCACTTAATCTCCATCGGCTTAACACTGGAGGACCTTCACACGATTACACAGACGCCGATCTACGGTGCTGACGGTTCACCCATGCTGCCAGCCATCGGTTCTGTACAGGTTCAACTAGAGGTGAAAGGGAAGGGTATCCAGGAGTGGATTCACGTACATCCCAACATACCTGTTCCCCTCTTATTATACAGGGCTTGTAGGGAACCCACTCTTATCCTTGAACAATTCCCTAACCTCATCGCACAGTTAACTCACGCGGCTGTGCAGAGTGGTGCCACGGAGCGGCACGGCAAGGATGGCATCAACCCACACGCCGCTCCACCACCTTCCCCCTTTACTTGTTTGACCACTCCTGTTCAAACCAGATCGTACTTCTTGAAGGAACACGCCCACGTTCTCTTGAAGAAAGAAGAACTTCAGAGGACCCCACTACGGCCTATGGTAGGGCCACCGATGCGAATCCACCTGCGAGAGGACGCTCAACCCTTTGCAATTCACACCCCACGGCAGATTCCACTCGCATACCAAGAAACGGTCAGCCAGGAACTTCTGAGCATGGAGGCTCAAGGCATCATCGCCCCCACTGGCGACACACCTTCAGCTTGGTGTCACCCACTCGTCGCAGTACCCAAGCCGAATGGAGACGTGTGCATTACTACCGACTTATCCAAGTTGAACAGTCAAGTCTCACGGCCTGCTCACCCATCTCCTACGCCCTTCGCCGCCATCCGAAGTGTCAAACCTGGTAACAAGTTCTACACCACAGTTGACGCCCTTCATAGCTATTGGCAAATGGAATTAGCGGAAGAATACCAACACTTGACGACATTCATCACACCCTATGGTCTCCTTAGGGGTCCAATGGGTTTCGCCGCTGCTGGCGACGACCTCTGCCGCAGAGGCGACGCCGCACTTCAGGGCATTAGTAACTGCGCAAAGGTGGTAGACGACGTCCTTATCTACGATGAAGAGCTCCTGCCACACCTACACCGAATTAACAACGTCCTTGCTCGCTGCCCTGCTCATGGCATAACTCTCAACGCGGAGAAGTTCGCCCTCGCCAGGCCCGCGGTTAAGTTCTGCGGATCGGACGGGATAGCTGTCGATCCTGATAAAGTAGGGGCCATTGCAAAATTCGCTACACCAGCTAACATCACCGACCTACGATCCTTCATAGGGTTGGAAAATTATCAGCTGGCAGAGTTTTTCTCCGAAATCTCCACTGTAGCACACCCACTACGTCCCCTCATGAGTCCAAGACTTCACAGACAGACACAAGAAAGTCCTTCACTTGGACTGTGGATCACGACAATGCTTTCCAGAGAGTTAAGGCCCTGGCTAGCCCACCGGTTTTGGCCGTGTTTGATCTTCAGCTACCAACCATTCTCCAAGCCGACGCATCTAGACTCTACGGCATTGGCTACGCCCTCCTCCAAGACCATAGTGGAGGCAAACTCCGACTTATTCAATGTGGCTCATGCTTCCTGACTGACACGGAGACACGTTACGCCACAATTGAGTTGGAGCTGTTAGCTATAGTATGGGCCACATTCAAATGTGGGTACTACCCCAAAGGTTTTAAAAAATTCGAACATGTGATGGACCACCGCCCACACATATCCATACTCAACAGCTATACATTGGATACAGTCGAGAATCCACGGTTACAGCGTCTGAAAGAAAAGCTGTCACCGTTCTCCTTCACAACTCGCTAGCGTGCAGGCAAGCAATTTTGCATCCCAGATGCTTTGTCTCGCCACCCAGTCAGACGACGACATGCTATCCAACGTATCAGCTCACTTGGCAGTTGCTGTGCGAGCAGTGCACTCACTCGCCTCGCCTGATACACAAGCCACCACTGACATGCAGCTTCAGGAAATCCGGCAAGCGGCACGCACCGACAAGACGTACGTCTGGCTGCTCAACTCTGGTTGCAACAGGTTCCCCACGCATCGTCATGACCTTCACAACTCTCTCCTCGACTTCTGGAAGATTCGTGATGAGCTATATTGCGATGGTGATTTGGTCTTGTACGGCCCACGCATCGTAGTACCTGCAGCGTCTCGCAAGTCTGTGCTGCAACGCCTGCACGATAGCCATCGCGGAGCCGAGGCCACCAAACGTCGAGCCAAGCAGACAGTGTTCTGGCCGGGCATAAACTCAGATATCACCAACGCCGCACGTGCTTGTGAGGCCTGCCAGATGCTACTTCCGAGTCAGCAGCAAGAAGAGTATAGGAATGACGACCAGCTCACTCGACCATACGAGTCTATCTCGGCGGATCACTTTCAAAGAAGCAGGGAAGTATTTCCTTGGCATAGTTGATCGTCTGTCCGGATGGCCTGTCGTCTTCCCTTGTGGTGCGGATACTACGATATCTACCACCATTCCACACTTTAGCCAGTTCCTCAGTGATCACAGCACCCCAGTCAGACTACGCACCAATGGAGGACCCCAGTTTACAGCGAAGGCCTTTACACACTTCATACAACGCTGGAAGGTCAACCACATTGTCACGTCACCTCATCATCCCAAATCCAAAGGACATGCCGAGGCACCTCATCTCCAAAGTGGCGCCCACTGGAAATATAAAATGTGAGGATTTCGACCGAGGACTGCTAGAATTGAGGAACACTCCCAACCACACAGGACGCTCCCCAGCACAGATCCTCTTCGGCCACTCCCTTCGCACTTGTGTTCCTGTCCACCCACGCTCCTTTCAAGTAGAGTGGCAGCCTGACGCGGAGGAGTGCGAGTAACGTGCCGCCAAGCAAGACGAAGAGGTTCAAGCTCGCTACAACAGCCGGGCCAGGGAGCTCCCTGCCCTGACTATCAACCAACGCGTGCGGATCCGAGACCCAGCGACCAAACGGTGGTACAGGACAGGCACCGTGGAAACACAACCTAGGCCAAGGCAATATGATGTCCGACTTCCCAACGGCAGCATGATCAGGTGAAACAGGATTCACCTGCGTCCAGTGCCGCCGCCCATCACTGCCCCAGATGATGCAGTACCCACGGCTTCTCCAGGTCCTCGACGTTCACCGAGCTTGCGTCAACGCCAGGACACTCCTACAAGAAGCTCAAGACGCTGCTATGAGCTTTAAGGTGGGGGAGGTGTAGGATAACACATTAGCTAAGGCCCACCACCCTGTCACCCAACCCATCACCCATACCAAGCGACCCATGGACCAGGCCTCTGATTCGAGGGAACCATCATCTCCCGCTCTTAAGTCATCCAAGCTCACGGAAAAATCTTGTTCCACAGCTCCCACTTCCTCTCCCCCTAACTTTGAACCCTCCGGGTCATCTCCTCAGGCTACTCATGTCCCTCCTGCATTTGCTCCACGAGATTCGTATGTCAAGCTCATGTTCCAGGACAACCCGAGTGTGGATGTGAAGATTCGGTAGCCCTCTGAACTCAGCAGAACATTTTACCTCGATTGGGAATTGGTTGAGGTAAAAAGGTCCGCTGTCACCTCCCGTTTCGTCTACATATCACGACGGCGTATTGACATCATAAAAGGAGCCACAGAAGGAGAATTCTTATTCTTGAAGCTTGAAGCTCAAGACTCGATCGAGAGGCCTCGGAAATTCCCCACATATCTCATCATCCAGTACCCAGTCGGCGTGCACCCTTCCCTGGCGAAGGAGCCAACTGCTGGCGTATACACCGAGCGCCGTTTCCACCAGTACGGCACGCCCATTAACTGGTTCGTTATCACCTGGAGCCTCCCTGACCTACCACCACCTACATTCTGCTTTAACAGCCAAAGTGTTGGGGTGTTGGACATATTTCTCGGTACTGTTCCACTCACAGTACTCACTCCTCCCGCACCTGCCCACACCGCAACCCCTGGCAGCCTACCTCCGCTGATGCTGCTTCCACATCTACACAGTCTTTCAATCCCGCCAAAGACACAACGATTTGGAAATGCCCCCGCTGTCACGAACCCGGAGTCAACGTGTGGCACGGGTATACAAGACGTTCCCGTCCTGTTGCCTCGCGTGCTGTCCAGCCCTTCCTCCCCGACGCCACTACTACCATCATCACAACCGCGAGCAGGCGTTGCCTCACCACCTCCAACTTCTACCCAGTCCGACTCCCCACGTGAGGCCGTTACCAATTTGACAGCACGATGCGCAGCCATCACAGCGCGTTTTGATGCCATTGAGTCACACATCGAAGGTCTGGCTGCCCTGCAAGGCACCACCCAGCGCACCCTTGATTACTCAGTGAGTCTCACCACGCTGCCATTGCTACTGTCACCACCTTCTCCAGGAAAATCGAATACCTCGCTGTTGGTTTTGATAAGCTCAGTGACCACCTTTTTAAGGAGCCACCGCGACTCACACCTCAGAACGGCACCGTCTCGACGTCATCGTCCCCACCAGCCTCCTGTAAACCTGAAGGCAGACTTTGATAGTAGAATGCAGCTTCACATTATCTCCTGGAATGCCAGTAGAATCAGGAATTACTCTTAGCTTGCTTCTCCCAAGACATACATAGGTCGCTACCATCCACATATTATATTAATTTAAGAAGCTTTTGTAGGCGACCACATGCCCGGAGAAGATGCCCCTCCGCTCCCAGGCTACATCTCCTATGTCCATTACGTCAGGAATGGCCTTGTGAGCTACATTCACTCTTCCATAACCCACAAACTTCTGCGCTGCTCTACAGATAACAACGTGACGTCCCAGCTCTTTGAGGTCCCCGTAGGTGATGGGAAGCTACGGCTCTGCATCGTCTACTCTGTCCCAGGAAAGATCAATCTCCCTGCTTTTCCCACAGCTCCTTTTCACGGCATGATTTACATGAGGGACTTCAATGGCCGCCACCCTGCCTTAGGTGATGTCTCCCCCTCCCCGAACAGTAGTGGACTGCCTCTCCTTGAATACATCCGCCGCCACCACCTCACTCACTGGCCCAAAGGAGGAGACACGTGTTCTTCTATGCAGGCTCTCTTCTGTGACCACGTCGCTCTCGGCCTTCAGTATTTCCTTCCAAGTGGACCTTCCCTTCCTCAGACTCGTCTCCGCATCACTATCTCTCCAAAGTACTTCTCAAATTATGTTTCCTACATCTCCAGTCTCCAATCAACATTTGATCTTCAGTCACCTGATGACCTATATTCCTCCTTGGTTGACTCCACACACAAATTTTACACTTGTTACGTAACACGTCCGCATGTTAGGAGATAGCATGAGGCTCACGAATGGATGCTGGACCAACGCATTCTTCTGGCAGACAGGAAGGATATTCAAGATGGCCTTACCTTCCAGCAGCAACCAACATCTGCTCGCCTCCGCCTTTACCGGGCGTCCAGAGATGATTTCATTGAACTTCAGCAGTGTTCCCATATTGAGTCTTGGAGGAAATATACTAACAGCATTAATCATCAGACCAGTGCCGGCTCCATGTGGCACCGGATAAACAGAGTCATTAAGAGGAAGTCTCCAAGTACTCTCCACCACAGCTCAGCCAGGACACAGGACTTGGTTAATACCTGGTCTGAGCATGCGCACACACGCAATCTTCCTCCTCACATTGAAGAGGCTCTATCCACCCACAGAAACGTTCGCACTTTGGGCCTAATGACTGTATTACTACATGCTGATGAAGATGACAACTTGCTCATCGCTGAAGACGGACAGCGCCGTGCTCTCGCCAGAGGTAAAGCAACAGCACCCGAGGATGATGGTGTTCACCCACCAAGTCCTCTGTCTCCTCTTCATAGTCGCTGGTAATCCGTTGCTGCGGCTGTACAATCTTTGCTTCAGCAAGGTATACTTGCCACGTACTGTTGTGCATATCCCCAAGCCTGGTACAAACAAGTTCAGGCCTATCTCACTGACTTCCTTCTTCTGTAAAGTGCTAGAGTGTATATTCCTCACCCGCCTTGTGTTCCTACTACTACATAAGTTATCTCCACGGCTGTATGGTTTATTGCCACGGAGGAGTATCCACCACCGCCTGATGGACCTCTACGCCCGTCTGTACCCCGGTAGTGTGGTAGCGTTTCTTGACCTCAAGAGTACTTTTGACGTTGCCAATAGGCAGGTTATTCTTGCCCAGCTGGTCGACTTTGGTGTCCACGGAAATCTCCTTTAGTGGATCCGTGGCTTTCTCAGCCACAGGACCTCTCATGTGCTTTTCAAAGGGGCATGTAGTGAATACAAGGCATTCGAGCTTGGTACTCCACAGGGCTGGGTTTTAAGTCCTTTCCTATTTAATGTACTGATGAACCGCTGTTGACTCTTCTTCCCGAAATTCCTGGCACAACTGTTACCTGCTACGCTGACAACATTTGTGTACATTCCACCTCGGTTGCCGATCTTCAGCGCTTCATTCAGTCTTTCTATGAGTCATCCTCCACCTGTGGCCTCATCCTCTCCCCAGATAAGAGTCGAGGATACTACCTATGTTCACTGCAGGACACAGTGTTATCCCGGCCCGCACGCAGTACCTGTACCTGGGAACGCCGGTGTACAGCTCTCCAGCCATACCTGCTCGGAGGCGCGTCCATCCCATCATTCAAGATCTCCTCCATCGGCTGGAACGTCGTTTTCTCCCCTTCAAATGACTCACAATGCTGCTGATGTCTCCATCCCCTTAGCTAGAACCATCTACATTGCATTCATCCGGTCAGTCATAGACTATCTCTCTCCAACCCTCAGTCAGCTTTCTCAGACCACCCTACAGCCTCTAGAAAAATTCCAAAACAAAATACTACGGTACATTCTTGGATGTCCCTCCTTCACCAGAATAGTGAACATATTGACAGAACTGAATCTTCCTTCAGTTGTGGAGAGAATATACGCCAACGATTCCTACCTCAGCGTCAAGTGCCTGTTCTCTTCCTGTTTTGCTCCGCAATATGCCCACGTACTGAGAGCATCACTTGACCCCGTTGTGCCACGCCCTCTTCTTCGTCCCGGCGTCTGTACCCTCGTCAACATAGTAATCTCTACCCTGCAGCGTCTTCACCTCGACGACCATGTGGCTGAGGTTGATCACGGGCCCACCTCCATGGAGGATTCCACAACTTCATGTCACCTTCACGCCCACTTCCAAGACAGATCCTCTGCTTCTCCGGAAACAACTAGCTCTGGATCACATCACCTCGCTCTTCTCCATCCCTACCGTGAGCCACTTCTACGTGGACGGGTCTGTGCAGCCAGATGGCAGAGTGGGTTATGCTATTTACTCGCCGGATGTGGACCCGCCAGAGGAAGGCTGGGAGGGCCGCAGGTTATCTAACTCTTCCAGCTCCACTTACTGCGAGCTCCAGGCACTCCTGTTGGCTGTCAACCTTATCTGTCAGCGACGGGTAAATGGTGCGGTGATGTTCTACTCCCAGTCTACCCTCCAGGCCATCTCATCCCCACAGCGTACTTCACACCACTCAGTCATCCCCTAAATATTGCAGCAGTTTCTTACAGCTCAGGAACACTCCCTCTGCATTAAATTTTTGTGAATTCCCTCCCACGTTGGGATCGCTACAACATTACGACCACTTCCGTCGCACTCCTCCGAGGTATCGCCGACATGGTCTCGTGGTTTGCAAAAATAACATTGTAGGTACCAGGCTTCGACTGGGGTACAGGTCACTGTGGCAAGTCTCCGAGGCGGGGAATGTTCCCCACTACTCCACCTGCAAGCTGTGCGACTGTCCTAACGCCGGGAACACACTTGCCGTTTTTGTTCCGATCACTTTTTTTTTTTTTTACCGTCGCCGCCGTACCAGTAGTGGCGCGTAGGAAGCTATTGCAACGGACACATTGAGCAGAAAAACGGACCAGTGGATTTATTAACGCCGATGGCAGCAATGCAGCCGCTCACTGCCACTACATTCGACGGTTTTTTTACTGCCTTCCCGGAAGTGGTGGCTTACATGACTAATTGCACGGTTACACACTCGTCGTCCAGTCTGCCGCCGGCCAGCGTTCTACTTACCTTAAAGTTATTGCCAGCATTTCCACCGGTTGAATACAATTTCTCAGTCTAGTATTTTCGGTTGCATATGATTTTCCACCAGGTTGTGCAGTTCGTCGAATGACGAGATTGACATTCTAAAATAATTGAAAAGCTTTTTTTCATCGTTTCTTAACTCAGGAAACAAAGTGCAGAAGGCTCCAAATTCCTCTCTCCTCTGATTAATGGGATGAACCCAAATAGGTCTATTTTTTAGCTTTCTCTTTAATCAATGACAATATAACAATAATGCAAGAAGTTGTTCTCTATCCATGTTATACAGCACTAGTACCTTGTTGCACGGTGGTCAGTGATCAAATGAGTGGCGTCGGTGAGAGACGGAGGTATGTTAGAGCGGCGACGGTAAAAGAAAAAAAATCTGACGGAAAAAAACCGCCAAGTGTGTTTCCGCTACATTATGTTAGAGCGGCAATGGTAAAAAAAAAAAAAAAAAAAAAAGATCGGAACAAAAACGCCAAGTGTGTCCCCGGCGTAAGGCTAACAGCCTCCACCATTATTGCCTTGAGTGCCCCCTCGGTAAGAGACTTCCTGCCCCGGGCCAGGAAAAATTAGCTGTGTATCTTTTTTGCTAACGGACAGTAACTTAGATACTGTTTTGGTCCAGCACCCACACTTTGGTGGGTGCTGATGTGCAAATGCCTTTACTTGTGTTTTCCTTCATGTAGAGCCTCACTGTACCTTCCCGCGTAATAAATTCATTCTCCCTCCCTCCCTCCCTCCCTCCCTCCCTCCCTCTCTCTCTCTCTCTCTCTCTCTCTCTCTCTCTCTCTCTCTCTCTCTCTCTCTCTCTCTCTCTCTCTCTCTCTCAAGTATGCCGGCGTATACAAGCAAAGAATAAGTAAGCCATAGAAGATACCATAACAAATTCAAATCACTACAATAAACTTTCAGGTCTTCCTACTGTACGCCTCATGTCCGCTTGGGAATTAATCTAAATCATAACGTGTCGAAGAGAGAGAATATTAAAGAGGAAGGCTTCTCCCCACTCATGGTTCCCTACAAATTACACTACCTACAAAAAAGTAAATGAAAATAAATGAATAGAAAAATACAGAAAACCATGCCAAAAACATGACTTAAAAAGAATGAAAGGAGAAAATAAATAGCTCCATTTTGAACCTTCTCGTCTGATGATCTAAAAATTAAGGCACTTAATGGCATAAGTAAATAAAGGAATAAGCGGAGGAGGAGGAGAACAAAGAAATACAAAGGAAAGCAAAGCAGTAACTCCTTGCTAGGCTGTCTGGTAGTTACTTTTAAAACGACTTACAGGGAGGAGAGACAAAGGAATACAAAGGAGAGCAAAGCAGCAACAGACCTTTTGGTCCTTTCAAGGCTGCTTGGTATCTACTACTGACTATCTGCAGGACAGAGAGACAGGACAGTACAAGAGAAGGCTCCTCCCCACCCACCACTCCCTCCAGCTTTCGCTGGCATGGAAAATAGTTTGGAAAAGTACCATGCAGTATGGAAAAATCTAACATGGAGTTTTCACAGGTATCTAAAAAAAAAAAAAAAAAAAAAAAAAAGACTATTAGGAGATACGTGTGTCAATTATTTGGACAAGAAGAGAGCTTGCTGGGGGTTAGCTTTTAAATATCTGTCAATTATGTTTTTGAATAATGGGATAGAACTGCTCTTTACAATTTAAAAAAGCAGCTTATTCCAGATGTTGACAATTCTGTTGAAAAAAAGCGTCTAACCTCATGAGATTTGAAGCGCTTAGGTATAATTTTACAACCGTTATTTCTTTTTATGTTTACATGATCAATGGTAAAATACTTATTACGTTAAGGTTGCTATATCCCTTAAAAACTTTGAAAACATCAATTAGGTCTCCTCTTATCCTGTGCTTTGTTAAGCTGAATAGGTTTAATGCTTCCAATCGTTCCTCATATGACTTATTTTTCAATCTCGGAATCATTTTAGATACTCTGCATTGTGTTTTTTTCAAGTTTTTCAATATCTTTTCTGTAATATGGTAACCAGAACTGCACACATTATTCGAGTTAAGGACGCACCCATGAGTTATATAAGGCAAGTATAACCTTTTCAGATTTAAAGGTTCTTCGAATGAACCCTACTAATTTATTTGCCGTTTTCACTGTTTCTGTACAGTGTTGACTCGGCTTAATATCCTTTGAGACCACAACACCAAGATCTACTTTTTTTTCTATGCTTGCTAGAAAACATTTAGCTTGGAGATTGTTATTTCCGATATGAAGGACCTTGCACTGTTCTACATTAAAATCCATCCGCCATTTTTCTACCCAGCATGCTAGTTTGTTGAGGTCACTCTGCAGTCCTTGCCATTGCGATGCTGATGCTACCTTACTCATTGTTTTGGTGTCGTCCGCGAATTTACTTAATTAATGTGTAATTTATGTCTCCATCAATATCATTGATGTATATTAAGAAAAGTACTGGACCTAAAAGAGAGCCTTGAGGAACACCGCCATTTACGTTATGCCACTTTGGCTCTTTTTCTGTTGATAACATCGTTGTTTTCGGTCAGAGAGTCAGCCTTCCAGCCATTTTAGGGTATTTCCGGCTATGCCGTAAGTTTTTACTTTACTTATTAGTCTCTTATGTGGGACAGTGTCGAAAGCTTTCTGGAAATTGAGGTAAGTAATGTCAACTGCTTTTGTCTCGCCATACGAGTTAAATACTTCATAAAAGAAGTGTAGTAAGTTTGTTAAGCAGGAGCTCCTGTTTATGGATCCGTGTTGGGAGTCTTTTATTTTCTTCTCTTCTAAGAACTTAATCTTATTTCTGATCATTGTTTCTATGAGCTTGCACACTACTGATGTAAGACTGAGTGGACTGTAATTCGCTGGGAGTGATTGATTTCCTTTGTTCAACAGCAGCAGGAGGAGGAGGAGGAGGAGGGGGGGAGGGAGGGGGGAAGGAGGAGGAGGAGGAGGAGGAAAAGGAAGAAGAGGAAGAGGAAGAGCAAGAAGAGGAAGAAGAAGAAGAAGGAGGAGGAGGAAGAGGAGGAGGAGGAACAGGAAGAGGAAGAAGAAGAGGAGGAGGAATACATAAGAAAGACAAGTGATAGGAGGCATTGCGACCTATTACGCGGTCACTCGTTTACTATATTACAATTATAACAAATTATATAGTAGGAGGCAAGGATAGGACAGAAGAAGCTCCTCCCCACCCACCACTACCTCCGGCGTTACCCGGCAAGTAATAAAACAAAAAATACACCCAATTGCTGAGAAAAGGACAATCGGGGAAATTTAAACCGGAAAGGTGGGAAAGAAAGAGTACTAATGTAACTACTAATATCTCTAAGGAAAAGTGATATCTAGTGTATCTACTATTCTCACTAAAAACAAAAAGAAAAAAATATACAGTAACAAAATTAATCGACTATTTTCTCTATAAAACTTGTGAAATCTACTTTTGAAAGCAGCTACCGTCTATGCTTGAACAACGACACAGGCAGCTTGTTCCAACATTCAACTACTCTTACGTTAGAAATGTTTCTTCGCAGATCAGTATTAAATCTCTGCACTTTAAGCTTTAAACCGTTACTTATTGTTACTGATTGCGAAAGCTCAAAAAGATTTTCGTAATCGATCTTATCTATATTCCTAAGTATTTTGAACGTTTGAATTAGGTCACCTCGCTTCCGTCGATCTCTAAGGGAAAACAAATCTCTTTTTTTAAGACGTTCCTCATAAGACAGACCACGTATTCCGGGGATTAGCTTCGTTGCTAGACTTTTCACACTCATTAATTTAGTAATATCTTTATGATAACATGGAAACCAAAACTGAGCCGCGTATTCTAAGTGCGGTCTCATTAGTGACGTATAAAGACGCGTTATGACTTCTGGTGTTTTGTTATCAAAATTACACACAATAAAATCTAAGACGGTGTTTGCTTTACGACTTGTGACCGAACACTGTGCAGCACATTTAAGGTAATTTGTTATGATCACACCCAGGTCCTTTTCTTCGGTAATTTTAGTTAAGTTTCGTCCGTGTAATTTGTAATTATATTTTACATTGTTTTTGCCGATGTACATTACTTTGCACTTATCTCCATTAAAATTTAAGAGCCATTTGTCACTCCAGATACTAAGGTTGTCTAAATCTCGCTGGATGACATCACAGTCGTCTGTAGGGTGAACTTAACTACCTAGTTTGGTGTCGTCGGTGAATTTTGACATTTTTGATACGATGCCACAGTCTAGGTCATTCATGTATATATGAAAAAAAGTAACAGACCCAAAACTGAACCTTGGGGAATACCACTCGTAACTTGAAACCAGTCGGAAGCTTCTCCATTTATAACTACTTGATGCTTTCTGTTGGTTAGCCAACTTGCAGTCCAGCCACACAACTGTTCTCCCATCCCGTGAGCTCTCCGTTTAATTAAGAGACGTTGGTGCGGTACACTGTCAAAAACTTTCCTGAAGTCAAGATAGATTATGTCGGACGGAGCTCTCTCATCGTAATTAGAGAATATGTCATTAAAAAATCTAGAAGAGTAGTTAGGCATGATTTGTTGTTCCAGAACCTATGTTAAGAATCTAATGTGTCTGTTCAGAAACGAAGTAATTTTGTGTCTAAGTATTTTTTCAAAAATTTTATACCTACCGAGATGAGATTGATGGGTCTGTAATTTCCAGCTTTGCTTTTGTTGCCTTTCTTAAAAATTGGCCTCACATTTGCGCATTTCCAGTAACTTGGTACTTTATTTTCTTGCAACGATACATTAAAAAGCAATTCAAGAGGTAACACAAGTATTGCACTGATCCGAAAGAACTTGTAGAATAGTTTGGAATATGTTATAACCATGGAGAATGGAGACTCTTTATTGATTCATCTAGAAGAATTCTTACAGCCATTCTTTTGCATAATAACAATAAGTGTGGTTCAATTCTTGTGGGATACTCAATGATCATAAAAGAGTTCTATGAAAATTTGTTGGTTCTATTAGACAGGATTAATTACAAAGATGACAACTGGGTGATGTGTGATGATTTGAAGATTGTGTTTGCTGGTCTGGATATAAGAAAGCTCATGAATGATGACAATTTCGAGAGCTGTCTTGGTGAGGCAGAAAAAGATACTTGTATTAGCTTAAAAAATGTGATTCAAAACTTCTTGGGCAATTACAAGAGTCCAGACTACAAGGATATCGTAGGAAGAATGCTGCAAAATTTCAAGGTTTTGGGATGCATGTACTGTAGTCCTGTTTTGTTGAGTACCGAAAACCAGTGTAATAAGGTAACCGGTAGCTAGTGGCTGAGTGGTTGGCAACTGGAGTAGCGTAGGCGGTGTAAGTGGTTGGTACACCAGTGAGAAGTTTGGAGCTGTGTGATGAGTTCAGAGCTGAGCGAAGATGCAAGATTTTCAGCTTGAAGGGGATTTGACATGGAACGACTGTTTTGCAATAAAGAAGACAACATTTTTAGAATTGAATGTGTAGCACCAAGCTTTGAATATGATTGGAAATGTTTCTTTAGTTCAGCTATGAAGTCACCCCATGCTGTGATGGAAGCAAACTTGTCTGAATATATAATAAGTCCAGCGAGGCTGTGGTCATCGTAGGAGCTACGTGATTTCAAAATTGAGTCTTTCTTTATCATTGGAAGCAGATTTTCTTGTGCATTCGTCATTTACGTGGTCGATGATGTTGTGAATTGATTCATCGCCAGTCCCGGTGAAATTTGGAAGTACAGTGGATTCATTTATGAAGTGACGTGAGTCTGATTTGTGGGTGCACAATCATCCATGGTAGATGGGGGCAAATAAATGTCACCTGAGCGCAAGAGCATTAATTGACACAGTAGAACACAGATGGAAACACAATAACCAACAATAAACAAAGGATAGAGACAGTGTGCAGAACAGACAGAGAGGACGCCAACAAAATTCACTTGAAAAAGAAAATAGAAAGAATATTGTACTTAATTTTGCTTGGATAGATTTAGACAGAGCGGCGCCGGACTGGTGTGTGGGAAGCGGGTGGGGGGACACAGCTGTGGCAGGAATAGGTGCGTAGCTAAGGTGGCTGGTGATAACGAGGTGAAGTGCATGTGGAGACACAGGGGAATGCTGGTGAGGCGTTCTTGTCGCAGTGGTGAGCTCAGGAAGACTGAGCTGGACTGAAAACAGGAACAGGTGCACAGGGTGCGGCCAGGGAAGGTGTGGGTGCACCAGTGAGGTCAGTGCAGGTGGGCGAGGGAGGAAACTGGGTGCAGGTGATGACTCAGGCCACGTGGTGGTGTTGAGAGGAGAGACCACGTGTGTGTAGAAGCTTGATTTCTTGCTTGTTTGGCGACACTGGATGACCCACTTGAAAGATTACAACTTGATTGATTGCTTGATTGCTTAAATATCAAAGCTTTTGCCACCACTGTGTACTGGACCGGTTTTGTGGTGTGCCGAGGGCCAGTGTAATAACGTAACTGGTAGCTAGTGGTCGAGTGGATGGCAACTGGAGTAGCATAGGTGGCGTAAGTGGTTGGTAATCTTTCGTGGGGAATAAAGAGATGCAGTGGCTTAAGTTCAGGACGTATATTAGTTTCTTTTCTTGATACAGCAGGACGGCGATACAGGATACGAGTATGTTGAATGATGAGACCCAAGTGCAGAGTGGGTGATTGAGAGAATGAGAAGTCCTGAATGATGACACTGTAGTTGATGCCTGAGTTGATGCTTCAATGATGTGTGTGAGGGGCGACATGAGTTTCTAAAATCTATGTGGGCAGAGCTTGTGGGAGAGCCGTGACTTAGTTAACGCAAGCTGATACATGAAGCTAAGAAACAAAGAGAAAGGAGTAAGTATAAGGGGAAGAATATCTTACCTACCTTTCGTGCCGAGAGAGAATAAACATAAGTAAGCAGGTAAAGTTAAGGACCAACGACACTTTGAACGCCATCCTCTTGCGCTAATGCATTCCCATCCATTGCCCTCTCTGCCCTTTCCACGTAATTTCTATCTCTTGTCTCCCACATTATTGTATTTCAGGTGGACGTTATTTGGAAGCACCTTAATATCCCATCATGAAGGTTCAGTAATTGATTTCAAAGTATGTAATATTACACTACAAGGTCTTTTTTTTATTTCTTTCCTTCCCTATTAGTTCCAAATACGCTCATGACCCATTTATCATTCCTTATTAATTATCTCTTTAACAGTTTTTTTCCTCCTATGAGATTTCATCCTTAATCCTTTCAGTATCATGATGCGTGTTCATACTTAATCTGTTTACTGTTTAGTGATTTTTACATAGCTTCAGAAACTTGTGTGGGGATTAAAATAGTGAAGACTCTGGCCATTAATCTTCTGGACCTCCATAAACCCTTCCCAATAAAATCCTCTAATCGCACCCAAAAATTCGTGACAAAAATGCGTCCCAGTACTAGGGGTATTAGGTTTGGTATCTTATATGCAGTGTAATCTTTTTCCTTTTTACTTTTACATATTGATATTACAAAACAATCAAACATGCTGGGATTTTTTCTCTTTTTTTTCTCTTTCTCGACTGACTGAATCAAGTGGTCATGATCCGAGGTTAGGTAAGGCATCCTCTCGGGATTTGTAATTGACAAAACCAGAAAATAAATCACTGTTATGGATCACTGTCCTAATCCTGGATCACCTCCAAGTAACCTACACGTAAATAAATCAATAATTGTCTATTGTATAGCCACCATTGATGTAGTTGTTGACGTAGCTCATCATTGGCATTACAAGCAAGATGAATAGGGTTAGAGATGAGAGGTGAGATAGAATAGGTTAGAGATAGAGATGAAAACTACGTGGGAAAGAGATTAATGGAGATGGAGGTGCAGGGCCGGCGCGTGAGAGGGAGGCCCAGGCGGCGTTGGAAGGACTAACTGAGGGAGAGGATCTATGGAGGAAGGGAAGGGGAGGGGGGGGGGACCGTTTGGATACTCGTCGCCGATATCGGTTTTTCGGCCCTAAAATCTTTATTTTTTCATCGAATTCAATAACATTTCGACACAATCTGTACTACCATAGGATGCTTCGGTATCAGTAATTTGATGCTGATAGCTGCCGTAGTTTTTGTTTAATGCTAATATCTTTGGCAAAAAAAAAAAAAAAAAAAAAAAAACATTCTATAAAAACTATCAAAGTTAAAAGTATGAATAGGACAACAATTTCCTTTGGATGACAGACTGTAAACTCATATATGAACAATAATTGGCGTGCGTTTGCAAGTTGCTCAATTTAGGACAATTCTGTAATATCGCAAAGTGACACCATTTTTTTTTTTTTGTGTGTGTGTGTGTGTGTGAAAAATTTGAGATACATGAGTCTGCCATAAATTTATTTGATATTAATGCAAACCCAAACCCAATTTTTGTAAAGACTAGTTTGCTGATCATTTTGGTGCAAAAAGTTTTGAATTTGGTCAATTACTGGCAAAGTTGAAAGGATTTGCATACGGAAAAACTAAGTTTTAAGAAAAGCCATTTTCCTATAAAACATCTTCAATACTACATGAAAACCACTCCCAAGATAAACCAAAAGTAAATATTTAACTTACATAACTCATCCACCATTCCTGGGAAGTTGATTTTGGTTGTTTAGGCAGTTTCAGGCCATGTTATATCACGTCTGTCCATGGAATGTGAATTCTCCCTTGCCTGTGACCTCTAAAATAATCAGGGCTCCTGGTCCCGTTATTATCATATTAGATTAAATAATATGATATATTATATATTTATAATATAAAAATAACATATTCTTAAGGTATCAGTGGAGCCCACCCACCTCTTTGTAGCCAGGAAGAGGCGATTACTTTAGAAGTTTCCAGGCTGGTAATCATGGCCAGATGTTGACTTGTCTCCCCTTCTTGACTTCCTTTTGGCTTTCTTTGGCGCTACTTTCTGCTTATCCATCCTCTCTCTGGTCAGCAAACTTGAGTAATTGGCATGGCGGGTGAAGGCATATGTGGTCATTTCTTTGGACCCCATAGCAGAAGAGAGACGTGACAGCCTTGCACGCCCATATCCTTCCGACACAGAGTGATAGACATGCAGAACATTCCCTTCTGTCAAATCACTATTTTTGCATTTTCCTGGTTCTGAATGATGCACAATAAATATTTCTTCACACTGTTCACAGCGAAGGTCTATAGTACAATCAAAGTACATACTAGTTACTTTGCAAATAACTTCGTTGCCGCACTCACACTTCACTAAACTGACCATTGCTTTCAACCTATGCAATGATATCAGTACCATACCACTGTCTTCACTTGTCTGGTCGACCTTCATCTCCTCTTCTGGTAATAAACTATGTAGCTTGCTGAGGAGGCATGGCTGCTTGGTACTACAGATAAGTCCTGGCGGTCCGCGCCAGACACACACACAGACACATGTGCAGCCTCGAGAGGTTCATCTCTTATCCACCTCCTGGAGGCATTCTCAATGTTTGCCTTTCGTCTTTTACTTAGACGTGGCATTGTCCCTTGTTGTAGTCCAAAAGTAAGTCAAAAGCGATCACAAAATGAGAGAAAAGCACTTTTTTCGTGATCGTTACCGAGCGCACACTCACTCAGATAGAAAAACACACGTGGCTGACTCTCAACTCTCTCCAGCACATGCTCCGCTACCCTTGCTGCCAGCAGCCTAAACTGTCGTACAGTGACATCAATCAGAGAAACTCAGAAAAAAAAACGCCCCCAAAACTAAAAACAATACAAGGAAAACAAAAATACTCAAGAAAGGGGCGTGGCAGAAGCGAGGAGGTATTTAAATGCCCGGCCCTATAAACCCGCCGACGACGATTGCGTTGTGCGGTTGGCAGTGGGTCGGGCCTTCTAGGAGGATATCGTTGCCAAATTTTCAGAAAAACTAATTTTTTTCACCGAAAATGCCGAACGGTCCCCAGGAGGCAGCTGATTACAGTGAAGGAAGAACAAGAAGTAGTGAACCGCAATCGCTAGAAACGGCTAGCGAGGAGATGCGACCCCATATTTGAAAATGGAAAACACTAACAGAAAAAGAAGAAAAAAAAAATAGATTGAGAAGAAGAAGAAGAAGAAGAAGAAGAAGAAGAAGAAGAAGAAAAAGAAGAAGAAGAAGAAGAAGAAAATAAGAAAAGAAAAAGAAAGAGAAAAAGAAAAAGAAAAAGGAGGAGGAGGAGGAGGAGGAGAAGGAGGAGAGAAAGCAAAAGAAGAAGAAAAAAAATATATTGTATCATATATTTTTTTTTTCTTAACAACAGCTTATAGGCGTCCTGAATGTGGGATGCGAACCTCTAGGCAAACAGACGTAGAAGTATATCAATTAATTAATTAACAAACTAACTAATTATTTGATTAATTATGTCTCTCAATTTTATGACATCACCACCACCGAAAAGGATTCCATTAAAGCAATAATTTACATGATAATTCACTCACCAAAAATGGTCGTAATGTAGAGATTATGCAGATCCTTGACAAAAGACACTGTACGAACTCACACTCGCCAAATCCACACGCAGGTAACAGAGGGTAGCATTCTCAGAGGTGTCAGTGGTCAGTGGATGACATGAGTAAGGAGATCTTCAAGATGGCCTTCAGGATTTCAACAGGAAAATTCAACAAGATTTATTGAGGTTTTCAAGAATGTGTTAGAGACTCCAGAGATGCTTTAACGAGGATTTCATATCACTGACGAAACATCCAACGGAAACCACTTATGACACACACACACACACACACACACACACACACACACACACACACACACACACAGTTTAGTTTCGTTTAGTTAGTTTATTGACCACATTTATTTCATTTTTACAACAGTGTAAATGATCTTTCCACAGCTTTATAAAATCGACATTATAAATCAGATAATTCACAGCCGATTATCACAAAATACAATTCTAATGTACCGAGCGTCACCGCCACCACCACCGCGCCAACAACACTCTCTTTGACTATAACAGTGTACATGGACACCAGTGCCGCTAGCATCACAGCGCCACAACACAGCCGCCGCAATATACCAAACATGGCAATGTTAACGAGGAACGAGATTGTATGCCTGAGCAAACTATACAAAAGTTACATAAAGCTTATTATACATATTTTCCTCCCATCAATATCACATAAGATGCAGCGGGTTACTATGTGTTCCATACATCCTCCCTTTTCCTTTACTCCAGCTCGTTCTCGAAAAGGCATGAACCACTTTTTCAATCTTGAACATACAATGGAATCATACATCTTTGTACAACTATCTATTACACTTATACCTCTGTATTTCCTAAGACTCATTCTATTATATTTCTTATATATATATATATATATATATATATATATATATATATATATATATATATATATATATATATATATATATATATATATATACATACACACAACTTGCCTCATGTCCAGGCGGCAAGATACATACTGTGACTAGAAATATTGTTAAACATTGCAGCTAAAACAAGCAACCAAGGACCGAACATGAAGCCAAAAATGTTTAGTTCGATAAAGCCTGCAGCTTAGATGGACTTAGACCTGGAATATGTAAGCTTTTCCCCGGTCGTCTCATTACTGCTTATTTGTTCGTCTTAATATCGGTGCACACTGACAGTTTTGCGTGCTTTCTATAACTGCTTAAATAAATTCCTCGTCAGATGGCTTAACAGACATTTTATCATCCGAGTTTAATTCAGTGTTTCTCTGTGCCTGTTTCGCACTTCTCAAAAACCGGTAAAAAGTTTTGGTTGTTTGTGTTACGCACTCATCAACACTTCCGTCCATAATCGTGACAGCACACTCTTCTAGCCTTTGTCTCAACACCTCAGAGTCTACATGCATCATTTTAACAAATAGTTAGTGACATAGTTAGTGACATAGTTAGGGATGAAGGAGCGTAGTTGGTGGGTAGCTGATCCTGTCTGACAACGTGCAGGTCATCTACTATACTCTCCAACACACCAGGATTTGCAATACATATGCCTCATTCTGACAACCACTCATTCCCTTTTCTGTTCGTTTTACCACCTTCAAATTGTTTGCCATACATTTTGGGATTATTCAGAACCACCAAACCATTTTCACAACAAACTCCATTTGGGTGATGTATCGGGTCTGGCAAACTTGAGTATTTACACAAAATATTGTCTTGTACCTCAGCCAAAGTAGGAATCTCTCTAACCAAACCACCAAACCCAGTAGTGAAACCGCCAATTAAAAAGAAGTCTTCTATACTTCCATACTGCTTCATTTTTCTTGGATTGAAACAAATGAAGCCTCTGTAAAGTACTGAGAGTCTGAAAGGGGGAATAAAGAAGAAACCGAATAATGTTCGCGCTGCAAAACTGAAGTTAATCAACACTTGATCCACAATTCCTATATCTACAAAAATAACAAACTTAACTACACCATTTCTTATAAACACACGCACACACACACACACACAAAAAAAAAAAAAAAAAAAAAAACTACCTCCGCGTTGAGGTGATCTACTCACTGCACTTCTATAATATATGTATCCTGGGAAGTATGCACTCTGCATGCATAGTTAGTTAGTTTATTGAAAAAATAAGCGATTATATTGGTTCCATTACATAACACAGTACAGAATCATAATATTTTGTCCATTAGTGTATTTTCTTAAAGCAGGCATTCACGTTTATCTTTCAATTGTACTTTTTTAGTACTTCATGAATATATTTACATAATTCATTTATGTATACATCTTCCCTTAGAAGTGTGCTAATACTACACACACACACACACACACACACACACACACACACACACATACACATAGATAGATAGACAGATAGATAGAAATGGAAATGATTCTATAAGGTGCCGCCATCGCTTAGGTCATATGGCACCACTAGGGTTAACAGGAGAGCGCTACATCTCGCACTGGGCAACTAAATTTGGCAAGGACTCGAACCCGGGCCGCCAGCACCGGAGGCCCAAGACTCAACCAACTGTACCACCCAGCTCCCGATAGATAGATAGATTTATTGACCACCGCATACATGTAAAAAGGAAAGCGAGTAGCGAATAAAATAAAATAAAATCGTCATTTATAAATCTTCCAAAACAAATTGCGGTCCACAAATCAAAAACACTTCAAAGGGTTAAAGAACATAATAGCTTAATTAAAGGTACATGATAAACTAAAGATAACACAGCAAAAGCATTGACTTAAAACTATATGACAACGATAATATCCTATACAAAACTCCCACAAAAAAGACAAACAACATAAAAAATAATAATAACAAGAAGAGAGGATAATTGAAAAACAAAAATGAATATATGAATAAAGTACAATAATATCAAGTGTATGTACCAAGAATTTCGTGCACTATTTTGCAACTAGGTTCGTTTGGTAGAGAGAGAAGTTGATACATTGTGTTAAAGCCATGGATGTCTCTAAAGTGTCATGTGTGTGGGCACGTCTCCACCACGTGCTGTTCTGTTTGAACTGCGCCACACGCCCACAAACGCTCCTCCAGGGGAGGCGGCCACGGCCACGCCAGTTCTGGCGGCCTGTTTCCACAGGAAGACTGTGTCCACACACACGGAAACGCGTAAACGACATTTTGCGCATGTCGTTTATAGTATGCCTCTTCGTGTATACATCAGATACCAGAAGGTGAGAGTCTATACTCCTATACACGATACATCTGGTGGCAGTTGAGTGGGCAATAGTATCATCGTGGATATTACACAGCAGTGTGGACATGCGTGATACTGGATCCCGCGTCATTTGTGCCACTAGCTTCCCCACCAGAGTATTTAACGTGATGACAGACTTAATGGCAAAACGTAGAGGATCGTCAACCATATTCGCTGCCTCAGACAGCATAGTATGAAAAAATTGATGTTTGCATCTAATCAAGTCTGACAGCATAAGGTAACCGAGCTAAGCATAACGTTTGTTGTGGCTTTCTTCACTCCTAACAGCTACTTCATTGCTCAATTGCAGAGTTTCAATGTCTGTGCTAGGCATTGACATAGTAACGGCAATGGGTGAGTAGTCAGATAGAAACGAGTCACCCGTCTCAAAACCAATGGACTCTACACACAGGTGTCTACCTCTGAAATCCACGCATTATTCTTTCTATAGTTCTTATTGGTCACAAAGTCCTTCGTATGTGTCTTTATGTTATTAAGAGCTACTATTTTAGCATCCCTACATATATTCAGCAAAATAGATGCATTCTCTCTCTTAGAACTAACACGTCATCTGCCAGAGTTGGATATGAAAGATAGTCTCTATTCGGTATCTCTACATTCTTCAATGGGTCAACTTTTGAACCAAATCTCGTATTCAGATCACCAGTTATACACACTTCCTGGCATTCACTGGTCTTAATCTTTTCGGGGATCGAAACAAACGTGTCATGAGAGTAATGCTCAGAATCAGGTGGTGGTATGTAACAAAAACCAAACAAGCACTTGGGTACAAAGCAAAACTGAATCCATACTTGATCTCCCACGCTCGTATCAACACTTGTTACATATTTAGAAATATAATAATCCTTTACTAACAGCGCTGTTCCACCACGCTAAAGTGACACACACACACTAATTAAATCTGCACACACGCAGTACCTATTCATTTTATTACTGGGCCGCTGGAGAGACTTGGAATGATGCTTCATCTCCTTCACTTGCCTCACCTCCTTCGCCAGGATCACAATAAAAAAGTCTGAGAAAGCACGGGATCGGACCATATAACAGTCTGCGGGACTGACTGATGCGAGGCTAGAGTGCGTCGCATTGCTCCGTTTCACTGTTTCGAAGCAGCGCGGTACTTGGATGATTTCTATTAGATTTTTAGGCAATATAAATTTGTTTTAGGATATTATATGACTGGAAATGGGTGGGAACAAAGAAAAAAAGGGTTCATAGTACGGGTAACTTGCCAGATCGAAGGCAACGAAGGTAATTTCACGTTATAACACAGTACAGCTCTGAAACAACTTCCAAATCTTGACTGTTTCAATCGTTTCCCCGCAATTAACATATGAAATCCTGCCAGGTGGAAAAGAGCGCTAATATATTTAAGGAAGAGAGGAAGAAATGGGAGGAATTTATTATATATTTTCATTCGATAAACGAAATATGTCTCCATTGAGGTGTGAAGAGTATGGGTCGCATGAATATCAGTTACTTCATAATACATGTTAGGTTTACCATGAATTCCATAGTGTACCATGAAATATTCCCGCTTTCTTTTGTGACTTTGTAAATATTATTGTTAAATGTTTTAACATCAATGATTGAAGTTGTACTTTTACTTCAGTTATTATTGTATTTATTATTTTGTATTCACTAACTGAGAGGAGAATGTATTAAGATAATTTGTAAGGAGTTGCGTCATGTTATGTCATGATACGAGTCTGTGACGGGTCGAGTTAATGTAGTTCCTTGTATATTTCTTATAGTGTGTAACATTTGTATTGTGTGCACATATATATAGGGATATTGAAATTGTAATTCCCGCTGGTGTTGAGGGGATTGTAATCTACCCTTGAGGGAAGAGAGGCGAGGTGCTAATGACGTAATGTATCAAGAAGCGGCGGAGGAGAGCTGACTGGGAAGTGACTAGCCAGGGGGAAGCCGAGGGAGACTGGTGTGGTGAGGTTATTGTGGTACCCTTTTGTGCATTTTTTAGTTATATATATGGTGATTTTGAGTGTGTAAGTGAACTTAAGGTGTTGTTTTGGGGTTGTGGAGAATTGGGTGAATTATTGTGAACTGGGAATTGTGTTTTGTGGTGATTTTCTCGGGTGAGGTGAGGGGCTCGGCTTGGCTAGTCCAGGGAGGAGATATATTGTGTTGGAGGTGATAATTTACTTTGTATTTTCTTAATATAAGTATAGTTAAGGTAAAGTTTTTTTTTTTTTTTTTAATTGTGGTGTTACCTATTGAAATAAGGGGAAAGGTAAGAGATTTGGAGAGGAGGAAGATCCGTACAGCCTGTGATGCACCCCTAGTTTCGTCTAGTAAGTGTGCTATCGTCCTTTTAAGGTACTTACAGTACTCTGCTGTCTACCATTATAAGTAGGGGCCGTAACATACATAATATTCATGTTATGTGAGAATAGAGTAGGCTACATCAGGATATTTGAGAATATGGGGGCTTTTCATTTGGATAACAAAGACTAGATCATGTTAGTTTATCTTCAAATAAAAATATGATTGATTATTAGAAGGTAGGATACGTTTGGCAAAGTTAAGCTAAGATTATAAGATTGGTTGAGATTATATTAGACCTTATTACTGCAACAAGTAACAATCAACAAAAAGTAAAAATACTGTACTAGATATGTCAATAAATCATGAAAAAGGCAAATGAATTGAAAACTATAAAATATACAGTTAACTGCAGGACCAAAATAACAATGAAATCGCACAACGGACTTGGTTTATGATTCAAGAGAGAGATGTATCAAGTAGGGTTAAAAAGGTCTGTTACGTTAAGGATGAAGAGAGAGAGAGAGAGAGAGAGAGAGAGAGAGAGAGAGAGAGAGAGAGAGAGAGAGAGAGAGAGAGAGAGAGAGAGAGAGAGAGATAATAATGAGATATGTTTATAAGGAGAATCAGATTTTACCCTACCCCTTTGATAAATGTGTGCAGCCTCGTGTACAAGTTTACATGCAAGTATTGCGACTGCAGTCACCGACCTTCCTTGTACATCGGGTCTACCATCATCACTCTCTCAAAACGCATCACAGCTCACCTACAAGACGGAGCTATCAAACGCCACTACCTCGCCAAACACAATACATCTGTCTCTCGAAAATACATTGAAGAAAACATCACCACACTTTATAAAGAAAAAGACGTAACCCGAATCGGTGTACATTAACTCCATAAAACCTACAATTAACATCCAGCTGCTCCCCGCATCCTATCTACCGTCACAGCGCAGGAATGCTACTAACTCCGAGGAAGACCAGCGCGCGCTGTGATTGGTCCACATACCCGCCGACGCTGAGTCCGTCCTACGTCCGCTCCTGGCGCAGATAAACAGCGCGCGGTTTGGTTGGTGGCGGTCTTGCGATTCCTTGAGTGCTCGGTGTGGGGCTGTAGGTTTGGCTCCCCCTTGTCCTGGTCGCTCTCTCCCTCGCGGCGTCAGTCCACAACACTTACACAAAATCGAGCAGTAGCACACACATCACACATCACAAAACACACCATCTTGCACCTGGGTTAAGCCCCAGCGACTTTACTCTTCTACTAAATTTCCCTTCTTTTCAACCCCCTATTCTTCCCACTATCCCCACTTCCCCCTCCCCATCTTTTCTCTATTTTTTCGATTTCGATTTTTTCACGTTCCTCACTCCTCTCCTGAAGATGGTCCAAGAGAGACCGAAAGATATCTAGAGAAAAAGGCAAACAACACCCCCAGCTGCTACTAAAAGAGAATTCTAATGGACTTTGAAAATCTCCTAAACTCAGTAAACCATAACTTACGTTCTCTCATCCGGAGGATAGAGAAAACCTCTTATAAACTCAATAATGCAGTTACTGCTGTAGACTTTAATAAAATATATATATATATATATATATATATATATATATATATATATATATATATATATATATATATATATATATATATATATATAGATAGATAGATAGATAGATAGATAGATAGATAGATAGATAGATAGATACACACACACACACACACACACACACACACACATATATATATATATATATATATGGGCAGGAGGACCCCCTAGCCCTATTTCTAATTTGGGGGTGCTGGTGGGGCTGCAGATGTGGCGCCTGTACATTGGACCACTCCTGGGGCTGAACCTTCGAAGGGTTCTGCGTATAGGCTCTTGGAATGTCCTGAGTCTCTCAGAAGACCACCGACTGTCTCATTTATTGGATGAGCTCAGTAGGCTGAAGGTGGATATGGTCTGAGACAAGGAGGCCTGATAGTGTCGAGACCAGTAGCAAGGTTTTTACTTACTACTGGTCTGGCATGAGCAATTGTCACCATGTCAAGGAGGAAGCCATAGCCATCTCCAGCAGACTGCAGCCGTCTGTTGTAGAGGTTACTTCAGTTAATGAGCGTATAATGCGATTAGGCTGAAGCACAGTTTAGGTTTCATGTCTGTTGTTGCAGTATATGCTCCTACTGAGGTGTGTGAAACTGAAGAGAAGGAGATGTTCTACGCCAAACTCGACTCTGTAATGGACCAGTGTCCCCGTCATGATGCACTCATTGTCCTGGGCGACTTTATTGCTGCCACTGGCACTGAAAGGGCTGGCTATGAAATATGTGTTGGTCTCCATAGTTGTGGTACCAGAAATGACAACAGCTCTCTCCTTCTGAATTTTGCAAGATCCAGAAGGCTGAGAATTGCGGGTTCCTGATATCAGAGACCAGCGCCATACAGCTGGACTTGGTATAGCAATGCTGGAGGGGTAGCGAAGGAGATCGACCATATCCTTGTCAGTACTCGTTGGAGGATTCTACATAATTGCAGGGTTTTTTTGGAGTGCCGAGTTCTTTGCGACTGATCATAGGCTTGTTGTTGCTACATTCAAGCTTCATGTCAAGTCCAGAAAGCGTCCAAGATGTGACCACACTGTGTTTCATTTTGAGAAACTGAAAGACTTGACATGTGCACAAGAGTATGCAGTGACAATCTCCAATCGGTTTGGAGCGCTCGACACCCTTGAGGACCCTGAAGAGCTATGGGATACCTTCAAACGTGAGACTCTTGAGGCTGCCAAGGAATGCACTGGGGAGTGCCCGAGGTCACGGAGTGGCTTCACCTCGTTGGAGACTGGAAAGTATTGAGGAGAGACGCGCTGCTAGTCTTGCTGGGAACCATGACCAGTACAGGTCTCACATAGGACCACATCACAGGTATCACATAGGACTAGAACTCTCCTGAGAAGATACAAGGGGAGGTATGTAATGGGTCTCGCTGAGAATGTCGAATGTCATTTAAATAATAATGACCTCAAACCTGCCTATCGAGCTCTAAGAAACTCTGCTCCAAATCTACTTCTCAGGTGAGTGCTATTCGAACAGCAGGTGGTTGCCTTGTATCGGACGCAGAAGGGCAGATGGCTCGTTAGGCTGAGTACTTTGAGCAGCTGTTTACGGTGGATCCTCCAAGCGGACAGCTCCGAACTGCAGGGTTGCAGACGCTGGATGCTGATCCACCCATTGACAAAACTGCACCCTCCATTGACGATGTCTAAGAGACTGTGGCAAAGTTGAGTGGTGGAAAGGCAGCTGGCATCTGCAACATCAATGCGGAGCTGCTCAAAGCTGGGGGTGAAGCCTTGATCCGTGGGTTGCATGCTGTCTTGACTGCTGTATGGCATTCAGGTACCATTCCTCCTGACTGGTAGAAGGGGTTGGTCGTCCCTATCTGGAAGAGGAAAGGGGACCGTCAAGACTGCAACAACTACAGTGAAATAACACTGTTCAACGTACCAGGCAAGGTGCTTGCCCATTTACTGTTGATGCGGATCTGTACTGACCTGCTGAAGCACCAGAGACCTGAACAGTCAGGGTTCACGCCCGGTAGGTCAACAACTGACCATATCGTAGCGCTTCGCGTACTGGTGGAGTGCGATGTGAGTTTCGACAGAGAATGCTTGCAGCCTATTTCGATCTCAAGAAGGCGTTTGACTCAGCACATCGAGAGACACTTTAGAAAGTTCTGCGTCTCGGTGGGATTCCTGTAAGGATTATTGGTCTATTAACTGGCCTGTACTCCTGGACCATGAGTGCTGTGAAGTGTGGAGGAGGCGTGGCCAGCATTTTCTCCGTGAATACGGGTGTGAGGCGGGGCTGTGTGCTTGTTCCATCACTTTTTAATACATGTATGGACTGGGTACTAGGCAGAGTTGTAGAACAAATTCATTATGGAGCATCTGTCGGCAGCACTAAGATTACAGATCTTGGTTTTTGCTGATGATGCAGCAATCTTCGTCGAGTCACTGGAGATTCTGGTAATGGCTCTAGAGGCACTACACGAGGAGGTGAAGCCGTTGAGACTTAGGGTTTCCTGGGCCAAGACCAAGGTTCAGTTGCTTGGAGGCTTACTGGAGGGAACAGTTCATTCTGTCCATGCGTGTGACGAAGACATTGAGATCTTGGAAAACTTCACATACCTTGGTAGTGTTGTAGTGCATAACGATGGTGGGTCAAGCCAAGAAGTCACACGGCGGATTGTCCTTTATGGACTCACTCAACACGAGTATTTGGCGTTGTCGATACCTGTGCAGACGAACAAAGATTCATATCTTCAAGTCGCTGGAGATCCCTGTCTTACTGTATGGTTGTGAGACATGGACATTGAACACCGACCAGAAGAGGCGAAATGATGTCTTTGGTACTATATGCCTTCGCAAGTTCATGGGATACCGCTGGTATGACTTTGTGTCAAATCAGTGATTGTTTCGCGAAACTGATTCGAGGCCTATTATTAGCATAGTCCGTCAGCGCCAACTGCGGCTATATGGGCATGTGGCGCGATACCTGGAAGCCGATCCTGCCTGTCGGGTTGTTTCCATAAGGGACAAGACGACTTGGAGGAGGCCTAGGGGACGCCCACAGAACTCTTGGCTGCAGCAAGTCGATGCCTCCTGCTGGGAGTCACTCAGTATGGGAAAGAGGTGGCGTGACCGTCAGGGGTGGCGATGTAGGGTGGGTGAGGCAACGCGCCCCCCGGCGTATTCCCCCCAAATATATATATATATATATATATATATATATATATATATATATATATATATATATATATCTATATATATATATATATATATATACAGTGCATATATGAATATATCAAGGTTAAGTGGCTTACGCCCGGGGGGTGGGGGGGGGGGTCGCCTTGCCTAGCCTATGGCAATTAAGGTTATTCATCAATTTTTTTTTTCTTTATTTAGCTTTTGTAAGGTTTTTGTTTTCCAGTTTTTTCATATATTTTTTTTCTCATAGTTTGGCCTCTGCCCTGCCCCGCCATGATCTGACATACCTGGCCATATCTCTCCTGGCCACACCTGATACATAACTTGGGCCAATTGCTCTCTGGTCACATTTTTTTTTATCTATACAAAGTGAGCATTTTCATAGAAATTTATGGTCTAAACTCTAAAGGATGCCACCTAATGGAAGCCTCCTATCTGAAAGCCCACCCACTAGAGGGCCGTTACCCCGAGTGGACGCCCAATTTCCACTGAGACCGTAGTCAGTATTCGAACCTATGCGCTTGGGGATCCCAAGGCCCCCAGAGCGCAAGCGGTTCCACTGTACCACGGCGGCAAAACAAGCTTACCCTACACATTATTGATAACGACGCATACCTATCCTGTCCCAATCTGTCTTGGTCACACCTGATGACGAAACTTAGGCCAATTCTTCCCTTGCCACGGCTGATGATAAAAAAATCGCATGTCAAATCTCCTATGGCCACATATGTTCGAGACTCCAAGCTTTCCTCAGCAATCTTGACGACGACCAATCACTCGGTGGCCAACTATATCTCGGCCCACCTCATGACGCAGGCCAAATCACCTATCCTGGATATTCTTGACGACTGTCAATCTTACCAAGGTCAAATTTATCATGGCAACATCTCTATCCTGGCCACACCGGATGAAAAAACCTTGGGTCAGTTCTCCCATGGCCACGCCTAATGATGGATCAAACTTACTCTGGACAAACCTGATGACTAACAAACTTTCACTGGACATTCTCGGCAACGATAAATCCTTCCCTGGCCAAATCTATCCTGGCCACCCTTCATGACATAACACTGGCCAAACCTCTCTTTGCCATACCTGATGGTGAAACAAATAAACACAGGCCAATTCTCTCATGGCCACACCTGTTGCCGATCGAAACCTTCCTTCGACTTCCTTCAATAACCAATTCGAGCCTGCCATATCTATCCTGGCCACATCTATTAACAAAACCGAGGCCATCTCCCCCATGGCCATGTTTGATTGTTGGCTAGAGGTAGCTTCACCAACATAAGTTGTCCAAGTGAGTCTGATACTTGTGGCGAGCGGTCAACTGGTTAATATATGTTATACTTCTCAGACCCGGGTTTGGAAGGAAACTAAGATTATAAAAGTAGATATATTATGTGTGATATTTACAATGATTTCACGACACACGGTCTTTTCTCGGACAAGTGTTTAGTCTGTCTCTTGGGATAACTTAGAGAACACTTCTGAGTCTCGAGAACACACACGTTCACGGCACAACACACACAAGTCCTCACACCCCAAACACTACGCAAAACCGGGAGAAGACCGGCCTGCGGCGGCCCAGTTGGGTCTCCCCCAACCGCCTCACACCGCAGCTCGATTTCTTCTCTCTCCTGGTGCAGCCCGCCGCGCCTCACGCCGCAGGAAACTGCTGACTCCGGGCGTGGAGACATATGATACAGGGATGGGTATATGTGTGTGTGATGCCTCTGTGTTCAAGTACATTATTTTATCTCATATAGTGATGTCTTATAAACTACATCCTACTTCGAGAGTTTATATTATTATATTTTAGTAAATGTAACATCCTATAGATACAATAACAATTGAAATGCCTAGTTACATATATATAAACACATGCAACTCCTTGTAGAAGACAAAGCTGTGTCAGCACTTCTGAAGTATTGCACCATCTTATATAGATGTTGCATCAGATTGTATTTGCATATATAAATACAATGAATTTCTACCTATCATGTCCCTAACATGATGACATAACGTAGGCCAAATCTCCCATGGCAACACCTGTTGATGACTCCATCGGACAACTTTACCCTGGCCACTCATGATTCATAGTAAATTTATTAGGGTCAGGGATAAAAAGGTGTTTTTTTTTTTCTTAATTTTAATTATCTTTCCATCTTTAGTAACTGTAAAGGAAAAACGAGTGCGAAACTTATCACTGCCCGCTTCCCCGGGTCCAGGATGGCTTTTACAACACAGAGGATGCGTAAAACACAGACATCAGTGAGGAGGTTTACTGGTTATTTCTCACTCACAAGTTTTAAAGCACTGTACAACAATACATATACACAAAGAACACAAGGACACTACAGTGCCACGTGTTACCAAATCCCTCACCACTCGCCAGTGACACCATACGAACATCCCCAATCTCACTGGCGTTGGAGACAAGGATCGTGGCGACAACAGCAGCTGTAGTGAAGACAGTGGAGCGAACAGAGTGGAATGAGAGAGGGAAGTCGAGCTCTCACTGCTGCACCGATTATTTTATTTTATTTATTTATTTATTTTTTTTTTTTGGCCATCACCCAATCATGGGTATTAGGCCATTTTTATTAATTTTGTGTATTTGTTTGTTTATTTACAAGTGCACTTTTTTTTAATTTATTTGTGTTTTATAGTTTTTAAAATTTTTATTTATATATGTTTTTTTCTGTTTATATATATATATATATATATATATATATATATATATATATATATATATATATATATAGTAACATTAACAACAATAATAGCAACAACTACAGCAACAACAACAGCAGCAACAACAACAACAACAACAGTCACACTTACACACACGCTTCATTCACACACGGTACCTATTCCTACTTCAAAGCTGTTGTCCTTTGTCAAGGCAGGGGATGGAGAGGGCAACACACAAACACACAAGGTGACTACGTAGTATTACTACGTATTGCTTTTATTTATATAAAAAAAAAGTAAATAAATACAATAAAAATTTGAAAAAAAATTTACATCACTTCACGCTGGATGGAAATCATACACACTTTCATACTTTTATTTACATATATATACTGAAGTGAAAAATGTACATAGTGCATCGTATAGAATATATACACATAAATCACAACTTTCTGATTAAGTTGGTCTCAGTCAGATAAATCATCAGTCTATCGACCACTTCCGGGTGTTCGTCACCCAGAAGGGTGGTCTGCGTTAGCGAGAGGCAGCGACTCCGGCAATACGCCGCCAAGGGCCGCCTCTCCTCACGATAACGCACACAGTGAAGAAGGATGTGCTCGACAGAGAGGGTGACATTACATACAGAACATTGTGGTGGGGAAGTGTTTGCTATGTAGGGGAACATGTGGGTGGAGAGGGTGCAGCCCATGCTGAGACGTGCGAGGACTACCTCCTCCCGCCTTGTGGGGCGATTGGAGGAAGCCCACTCGCCTAGGATGGGTTTGATGGTATATAGGTGGAGGTTGTCCCAGTGACTCTGCCACAGGAGTTTCGCTGATGATTTAACAATTGAGAGACATGACTGCAGATTGCTTGGGAGGTTCCACGCTCCCTCGAGCTCTGCGGCAGACCGAGCTACATGTCAGCCTGTTCATTCCCGCGTATATTGGAATGTCCAGGCACCCAAATCAGTGAGAAGGATTAACGACTTGAATTTAATCTATTAATGATGTTGCCCTGGATTTCATTTGTATCCGTACGGCCGGACTCTATTGCCTGAAGGGCTGACATAGAGACCGAAAAAATGATAATTGAATGATGAGATGAATTTAAAGCATAATATATGGCTTTGTCAACTGCAAAAATTTCAGCGGAAAACACCGATGTATGAGTCGGCAGTCGGAACCTGAGGGCACATTCACACGACCACACACTTGCACCCACACATTCATCCGTCTTGGAGCCGTCAGTATATATGTGTAGGGATGGAGGGAGACCAGCGATGAGGGCCCGGAAGTGTTGGTGGAGCTCTGCCTCGGCAACAACAGCCTTCTTCCCCCTTATCCATGTTGTGTCAACCTCCATCCACGCCACACGAGTGCAGCGCAGGGCTCCAAGACACATTCTCACACATTCATTCTGTAAAACATCCAACCTCCTCAATGTTGGTTCCGACCCAGACCCATAATACACCGGTGAACCATAGTCTAAATGAGAACGAATTAAGGACTTGTACACCATTAATAAAGATTTCCTGTCTGCTCCCCATGAAGTACCATGGAGGTATTTGAGGACATTGATTTTTTTACGTCAACGGATAAGTAATTCATTAATATGGGTCCTCCAATTGAGTCTGCTATCAAAATGGAGAACCAAAAATTTGACTGAATTTTGAAATGGTATCGGTTGGCCTTGAAGAGTTAATTTCAAATCAGGTACGGTATATCTAGTAAAAACAACACCGATACTCTTAGCAACGGAAAACTTAAATCCCCACAAAGAGGCCCAATGCTGAACGGAATCAAGAGCGTCTTGAATCGTCCCGCCGAGAACTGAGCGTTAGGCGAAGAGTGCCATAACGCACAGTCGTCAGCGTACAGTGAGTATTTAAGATTCCAGGGGACAGGAGTTGTGGACAGAATATCATTAATCATAATACAAAATAATATAGGACTAAGAACATTACCCTGCGGCACCCCGTTCTCCTGGACGAAAACGTCTTGAGATTACGTTACCAGGAAGCTTGACAGAGAATGTTCTGTCCTGCAGGAAATTATAAACAAAAATGGGCAAATTACCTCTGAAGCCATGAGCGTAGAGTTTCAGGAGGATACCGTGTTGATATGTCATGTTAAAGGCTTTGTGGATGTCTAGGAACACCCGTATCATGAATTCTTTTTTGGCAAATGCCTCTGAAATGCAATGCTCTAGGTGTGTTAGGTGATCCATCGTGCTTCGGTACTTCCGAAACACCGAACGCTCATCACCTAACAAACCCTTCGCTTCTAAAACAAAAAGCAGCCTTCGCTTTACCATGCGCTCCATGACCTTACATAGACAGCTCGTGAGTGCAATAGGGCGAAACGCACTGGGGTCCGTAAGACGTCCAGTCTTTTTGGGGATTGGGATGGTATGAGAAAAGCCCCAAGACTTAGGAAATGTGTGGGTGGTCCATATTTTGTTATAGAGTAATAATTCTTTAGTGATAGAATGGTGGCCGAGATGTTGTAACATATATGAAATATTATCTGGACCTGGACTGGAGCCTTTACAGTATTTCAGGGCAAGAAGGAGTTCATCCAACGTAAACTCTGTGTTGTAGTCGAGTTTACGCCTCCCGTGGCAAAGTTTGGGACTGAGAGTTCTGCCTCCTCCTTGTGGGTGAGGAAGACAGGGATATAGTAAGCGGAACTGCTTGCCTGATAAAAATGGTGGGCTATTGCATTTGCTATTTCTTGTTTGTTGTCAATTATATTGTTATTTATATTTAGAGTATTTATTGGGATGTATGGTTTTTTATTATTAAATATGTTTATTGTTTGCCACACTTTTGACAGGGGTGTGGTGCGGTTCACAGATGAAATGAATTGTCTGAATGAATCAGTTTTTGCATTACGGATGACTTTCCTTACCTGAGCCATTGCCTTTTTATAGGCTATGAAGTTTGCTTGACTGGGCTGCTGGCTGAAATGCCTGTATTGCCTATTACACTCACGAAGTGCTTGTCGGCAATCCGTTGTCCACCATGAAACTCCATGCTTAGTGTGAACTGTAGAAGTTTTCGGAATAGAAGCCTCGGCGGCGTGTAATATGGATCGTGTTGCGTTGCTGACCATCGTGTCAATGTCCTCGCCAGATATATCCACGTCGGCAATCCCACGGAAGGTTGCCCAATCTGCTCTCTTAAAGTTGAACTTGAGAGTGCGGGGGATGGGCGGGATGTCGCGTGAGTAAGAGATACAGATGGGTAGATGGTCACTTCCGTGGGAGTCGTCGATGACTTCCCAGGAGAAGTCAGGGAGTATACCTGGCGATAACAATGACAGATCAATGGCAGACGTGTTACCAGTCCGATCATCTACACGAGTCGTACTTCCATCGTTCAGAAGACAGAGGTTTGTCTGCAACACAATGTCAACTATCTGCTCGCCGCGTACACTTGACCTCTCACTTCCCCATTGTTGATGATGGGTGTTAAAGTCGCCCAGTACTAGCCTGTTGCCCGGAAGCTGGCTAATCAGTGATGTAATGTCGTCATCAACAATGGGGATATTGGGAGGAGAGTGGAGGGAACAGATAGCCAGATACGTGTTGTTGAATCTCATCCTGCACGCGACAACTTCCAGGGGTGTATTCAACGTCACTTCTGTTTGTGTTAGTGTTTTGTGTATGTATATGGCAACACCGTGTCCCTCATATCTTCTATACGGATGGTAGTGTTTTAGCACTATAGGATCAGGCTGATCCTGCAGTCTCGTCTCCTGTAGACAAATAACAGACGGCCTGTGTATGTTTACTAAAAGTGACAAATATGAATCTTTATTCCGAATACTTCTGCAGTTCCACTGTAACACCTTGAACATTATGGCTTAAGAGTGGAGGTGGCGGCTGTGTTTCTTGGTCCTTTTGCGCTCTGAGGGGCTACCGGGGGACCTCTCCCGGCCCTTACTAGTGGTGACATCCATTGGGTCATCAATCGTTAACTCCACGGAGCTCGTCGAGAGGGAGCGAGCGTGATAACTGCTCCTCGAGGGCGCTGGAGCTGCGACGACATGAGAAGGGTGAGTGCGTTCAAGTTTTGTTAAATTTAGTTTATCTGACTTGTCAGTCTTTTCACCCTTACTGAGAACACGAGAGATAGCGGACAGATATGGAGCAGAGGAAGTGATAGCAGTATAAGTTTTAGTTGAAGAGGATGTAGTTTTATCAGGTGATGAGGCAGAGGTTGAAGGGGAAACTGTGGAGGTAGATGAGGCAGCAACGGATCAGTCTGAATACCAATAGTGCACATCTTGGGAGGAGCCCTTACTGCTGAAGCATAAGAAGTGTTTGAAGCAGGAGCGGACTGCGTCTGCTTCACTCTCATCCTAGCTTCATAGTAAGAAATTCCTTCAGTAGCTTTCACTGTACAGATCTGTTTTTCCAATTTCCACGCGGGGCAATCGTGCGAGAAAGTGGAATGAGCACCCTCACAGTTACGGCACTTTTGGACAAGAGATGTACATTGGTCTGCAGAATGATCCTCATCTGAGCATCTACCGCAATAGGCGTGGGAAGACCGACAAGCATTTCCATGGTGACCATAAAGTTGACAATTGAAGCAACGGAGAGGATTCTAAATGTAGGGACGAACGGAAACCGACTCGTATCCTACATGAACTCTATCCGGCAATTTAGCAGCACTGAAAGTTAAGATGACAGTTGCTGTGCTCCTTCTGGTGCCGTCAACATTCTTAGTTATTTTACAAGCTTCAATTACGTCCTGGTCAGCCATGCAATCAGTAATCTCGGCCTCATCCATATCCACAAAATCGCGGCACGAGTTCATAGACACTGGAATGAAAGCCTCGATCTCGATGTCATGGATGAACCGGAGCTTCAACAATTATTTAACTTGACTTACGTTAAGAGTCTGCACTAGTAAGTCACCACTGGCAAGTTTCTTTACATTGACAACGTTACCGATATTACAATCAATAACTTTCTTTATGATAAAAGAATTTACATTTGAGAGGCGGGTGGAAGTCTTCGAATGTAGAGTCACAAAAGTCGCTTTGTCGGGACGAATGTTCAGTCTGGCGGTCAGGGGTCGTCGATCAGTGTCCTCCCTCCCACTTGGAGGGGGAGGGGAGGAGAGTCCGTCCGGCATGGAAGGGGTACACCCTCCTCCTACAGGAGGGGAGCGGGACGCAAGTGAGAGGAGGTCAGGGAGGAGTTTCCTAAGGTCAGATTGTCCTGCCAAACCCCTCTAGGGGGGGCCGGACGGTGTTAATTCACTCCAAAAGCACGCTCACTGAGGCGTATCCTCCGTAGGTAAGAGAGGAAAGACAATCTGACTTGGTGGCAACAGACACCTTCTGTTGCTGCTAAGGACGAGGAAGTGAACAGCAAATCTAAAATCACGGGGCAATGGGAAATCTAACTTTATTTATCTAAAACCCTAGGCCAGATGGGCGTACAAAAAAATCCACGCAAAGGTGGCAGACAGACAGGGCTTCAGGACACGTGTTAGTAGCACAGTGTCTGGGTTCAGTCTGTTGATGCACCTTTTTTTTTTTTTCTTCTTCTTTTTAATGGCCATCACCCAATCAAGGGTATTAGGCCTTTTTTTTTTAATTTTGTGTATTTGTTTGTTTATATATACAGGTGCATTTTTTTATTTAATTTATTTGTTTCATGGTTATTTTTAAATTTTTATTTTATTTATGTTTTTTTCCTTTTTATTATATAAATAACATAAGAAAACAGCAACAATAACAACAACAACAACAACAACAACAACAACAAAGATAACAGTCACACTTACACACGCGCTTCATTCACACAGGGTACCTATTCCTACAGCAAAGCTGTCCTTTGTCAAGGCAAGGGAAGGGGGGGTGGGCAACACACAAACACACAGTGACTACATAGTATTTCTACGTATTGTTGTTATTAAAAAGAAAACAAAATAATTATGATGATAATAAAAACAAATAAACAAAAACAAAAAAAATAAAAATAAATAAACAAAAAGGTTAAAAACATTTACATCAAATCACGCTAGATAGAATTCATAAACACTTTCATACTTTTATTTACATATATATATTGAAGTGAAACATATACAGTGCATTATACAGAATGAACAGAAACCAAGTGCTTCTTGGTGTAAGTAACAAAAGTAACAAATACACATGCACACATGCACACGTGAATTTCAGGGAAACACATGAAACACACATGACTCATTTCAAACCCATGAAACACACAGAACTCCCATAAAACACACAAGACCGTCATAAATCATACCAAATCCCAGAACTCACATAAAACACATAAGACCGATAAATATCCTCTGAAAACATGAAACACACAGACACACCATAAAACACACAAGATCCACATAAATCATATGGAACACATAGAACACAGAAATCCCATAAAACACATAAGATCGACATAAATCATATGCAACACATGACATACCCAAGAATCCCATGAAATTCCAAACATACATACATCATGAAAGCACACTAGAATCCCATGAAACACATATAAAAACACACTAGAATCCAATGAAACACATAAAAACACACTAGAATCCCATGAAGCGCATATAAAAACACACTAGAATCCAATGAAACATATAAAAACACACTAGAATCCCATGAAACACATATAAAAACACACTAGAATTCAATGAAACACATTAAAACACACTAGAATCCCATGACATACATAAAAACACACTAGAATCCCATGAAAGACATAAAAACACACTAGAATTCTATGAAACACATAAAAACACACTAAAATCCCATGAAACACATAAAAACACACTAGAATCCCATGAAACATATAAAAACACACCAGAATCCAATGAAACACATATAAAAACACACTAAAATCCCATGAAACACATAAAAACACACTAGAATACCAAGAAACACATAAAAACACACTAGAATCCCATGAAACACAAAAACACACTAGAATCCCATTAAACACATAAAAACACACTAGAATCCCATGAAACACATGAAACACACTAGAATCCCATGACATACATAAAAACACACTAGAATCCCATGAAACACATAAAAACACACTAGAATCCCATGAAACACAAAAATACATTAGAATCCCATGAAACACATAAAACACACTAGAATCCCATGACACACAAAAACACACTAGAATCCCATGAAACACATAAAAACACACTGGAATCCCATGAAACGCATAAAAACCCACTGGAATCCCATGAAACACACATAAAAACACACTAGAATCCCATGAAACACACATAAAAACACACTAGAATCCCATGAAACACACAAAAGCACACTAGAATCTCATGAAACACATAAAAGCACACTAGTATCCCATGAAACACACAAAAACACACTAGAATCCAATAAAAACACGCAAAAACACAGTAGAATCCCATGAAACACACATAAAAACACACTAGATTCCCATGAAACACACATAAAAACACACCTCTTATAATATTAAACACATGAACCACACGGGGATCTCAATAAACACTATATAAGACACACATAACTCAGCATATGAAACACACGGGGATCTCAATAAACACTATATAAGACACACATAACTCAGCATATGAAACACACGGGTATCCTATGAAACATAACACGCATAACTCATATGAAACACACAAACTACCCATACATCACATGAACCACACAACACACATACATGAAACACGTGAATCCCATGAAAAAAAAACACGAAAACACACGCCTAATACAAAATACTTGGAACATATCATTAATTGCATAAGATATGTACATCACTTACACGAGAAACATGAAGCACACATGACTTACATGAAATGCCCATTCAGTACATGAAACACGTGGAACAGAAAGGAATTATATAAAACACTTAAAAAAGCAAACAAACAAACAAACATGAGTTACATAATGAAACATAAACCAAACATGAATCACATGAAACAACAACCCATGACACATGCTAGAGACACATGAACCACACATAAAACACACATAAAAACAAGAATACGTGACAACATTGAATCACAAAATGAACGAAACGTGAACATATATAATATGAAACCCCAAACATACTAAAACAACTGTTAATTAAACTCATCATGGCCATGAAGCACATGATCACCATCATCATCATCACGAAGCCCTCAGTCCCTCCCTCCCTCCCTGCACATGCCATTCCAACATACGCATACATACATAGTACATGTAAATCATCAATCACCACCTCATGGATATAGTCACACAATAATTATTCAAGCACATTATTTCCCTCATTCATCAGCTCCTCTCGAGGAGTACGTACGGCTCCACCTCCCACCTCCACTCTTCAACTGTGAGACACAAGTCTTATTAATGTAGTGAAGGATTGTCTTTTAAAATCCGGGATACAGACGTTGCTGGAATCTATTGGGTGTGTTGTCTTGGTCGGGTTCATGTTGGTAATATACGTACGTAGTTAGTGTGTGAGCTTCGATGCTGCTGCTGGAGCCTTTGCACGTCTGTATTAAGCTCTTATTGTCTGTAGCGGATCAGTGTTCCTATTCTCGGCACCACCGTGTTCTGGAAACCTGTACCCAGGGGCGTTTGCTTCCCTGCATCAGCAGTATACAAGGTGGAAGGGTGGTTCATCGGCGTCACCATGGATGGCTACGTTTTGACTGAATGATGGATAGATATCCTCTTCTGTTGAATAATTGTCTGTCTGGACGGGAACAATGCCTGCTGCTGCTGCTGCTGGTGCTGCTGCTGCTGCTGCTTCCAACATGCACAAATTCATACTCGTGTTCCTCCTGACGCTCAGCAGACACTTACTTCACCAGCTTACTATATAGTGTTTGTCAATACATTTTGTTTTCCCTGTTAACCATGATTCAGAGCTGTATAGTAATGACATACTACTGCTGCGTCAAAAAACAATTTCTTATATATGAAGGGCATTGTGGTGTTGCTTGCACAAAATATGGAAAACTTAAATATTTAAGGCCACTGCTTCTGATGCTGTTTCATGACGTGCCACGCCACTGGTGCGTCACTTTTCCTACAATCTGTAAACCATGAATCAGCCAACATACATGCAAATATTCAGAAACATACCACTCAACTCGTATTCCTCCACTTGCCAAACAGCGCCTGTCACATTTTTGGCCATTTATCACAAAAAAATAGTTTTCTTTTCGTTAACAATCATTCACCTTTTCTGACAAAATTAAGACACAACAGAGAGTTACAAAAAAAATCGTTTTCTTTTCGTTAACAATCATTCACCTTTTCTGACAAAATTAAGACACAACAGAGAGTTTCTTTTCCCACCTTCCTCTGCCAGTCGCTAATATCACAGTCAGTATCGTCCATCAGTCAGTAATAACCCATGCATGTTGCTGCCAGAAATCCGTCGTCTCGTAGCGTTGTTTTCAGCAGACGTACTACCATGCGGTCCACATACATATATAATGAATGAACCGCAGGCAGCGTGTTGGAGCCTTACGCCTTACGCCGATAGAAGCATTTATAGTTGCTGACTTGAGGACGTTGTTAGTACACACATGCATCTTTTGTATTGCTTTTACCATAGTCGCCCCACACCCTAATGTCTTCAGGCAATCTATCAGCTTTGAGTGGGGGACTCTGTCATATTATGCTTTGCTAAAGTCCACAAACATCACATATAACTTCACTTTTCTGTACGTACACTGCATAGTCACATAAGAGTCTCAGACTTACTATTTGCTCAATACATCCTCATCTTTCCTGAGCACCAGCTTGACACTTGTCTACGTTACACCACAGTTTTAACCTATTAAGACGTATTAATGTGTCATATTGTATTTTGGCAAGCGTGTCCATAACACTAATTCCCCTATAGTTACCGCACAACTTCTTACTACCTGACCTGAACAGTACCACCAGCCAGCCTGCTGTACAACCAAACAAGGCTGCTACGGTAACTCCCACTTGTCGACACAATATGGAAAATAGTGAGGAAGAACATTTCAACCATGACACTGCCATCTGGCCTAAAACATCTCCAATAAGTTTACTTCCTCCTTTATTTCATCCTGATGGCACTACTGCCATCACTTCAGTCTTTAAAGCAGAACTCTTCTCTCAAAACTGGCTGATAACTCTATCTTGGATGCTTCTGACTATTTCATGCCTTCTCCCCAGTGATGCTTTCCATGCCCTACTATAGCTGGACTAAATCCTCGGAAGGCTTATGGACCTGATTGTTCTCAAAAACTGTGTTTCCCTGCTTGCACACTGCTTTGCCAAACTCTTTCAACTCTGTCTATCGACTTGTACCTTTCCTTCCTGCCGGAAGTTTACCTACATTCAGCCTGTCCCTAAAAAGGGTGATCGTTCTAATCCCTTAAATTACCGCCCTATACCTCTAATCACCTGCTTGAAAAAGTTTTAAAATCTATCCTCAATAGCAAGATTACTATACATCTGTCACTTTACAATCTTGTATATGTATATGACCGCCAGTATGGCTTCCGTCAAGGTCGCTCTACTGATGATCTTCTGCCTTTCCTCACTGGGTCCTTGTCATCCTCTTTTAGAAATCCTGGTAAAACTTTTGCCGCTGCCTTAGATATATCAAAAACTTTTGGTAAGAGTCTGGTACAAATCTTTGATTTCAAAACAGCCCACACACAGTTTCTATCCTTCCGTCTGTAACTTTATCTTAGGTTTCCTCTTTCAACGTTTTAGTGCTGCGGTGCTAGATGGTCACTGTTCTCCTAAAATCTATTGACAGTGGTGTTCCTATCAACTCTCCTATCACTTTCTTTCTATTACTCATCAATGATATTCAAAACAAAACTTCTTGCTCCATCCATTCATTGCTACGCTGATGATTCCACCCTAAGCTTCCAAAGTCTTTCCAGAGAAAACCAACCCTTCAGGAAAGCAACAGTTCACTATGGGACGCAACACAACAGAACGTCTGACTTCTGATCTCTTTAAGATTTAACTTTTCTCCTCTTCTACAGTGAATATTTTCTGTCTTTCCTTACTTATAATCTAAAATGGAAACTTCACATCTTTTGTCTCACTAAAACAGCTTCTATGAAGTTAAGCGTTCTGAGGCGTCTCTACCAGTTTTTCTCACCTCCACACTGCCAACTCTGCACAAGGGCCTTGTCTGCCCATGTACTATGGAGTACTACTCTTGACATGTATGGCGGGGATCCACTCACACAGTCTCTTTAAATAGGGTGGAATCAACTCTGACTGACTCTCTCTCTCTCTCTCTCTCTCTCTCTCTCTCTCTCTCTCTCTCTCTCTCTCTCTCTCTCTCTCTCTCTCTCTCTCTCTCTCTCCGATACGAGCTGGAGCGGTTCCGAGCTAAAAGACCACGCGGCGTTCAGAGAGGTATATTATTAAGGGAGTTTAGTGAGTGAGTGAGTGAGTGAGTGTACGGTGTATGAGTTCCTGGAAAGTTCTTGGAAAGATGCATGAACATGCAGAGACTTGCAAACCACTGCTGGGTTGTACACACACACACACACACACACACACACACACACACA